>PVIR01003446.1:0-88890 GCA_004026965.1 Petromus typicus
GGGGGCATGTAGGTAAGGCAGAGGAATGGAAAAAATAAGAACTAAGTTATGTCAATACTGGTACAAATTTTCAATGTTGAGTATATAAAATATACCAACAAAATCAATTTTTAAAAGAGAATGTAAAAATATAACAGATAGGAAAGATTTTTTAAATTCACATATCTGATAATGGGCTGGTAACTAGAATACATAAAGGCAATACCACAAGAAAAATAAAATATAATGGAAAAAACTGAGAAAAGGCTTTCATTAGACATTCTGTCAATTAAAGTGTGACGATACCTAGTGAATACATAAAAGATGTACAAAGTTATTAATGATCAGAGAAATATGAATCAAAATTATGATATCACTCATATTCACCAGCAAATATCGGCTCTTAAAAAAGTAAAATGATAATAACTTGGAAAACAATTTAACACCTGAAATGATTAAACTTAGTATCATCATATGACCTATGCATTCTGTTCCTAGATATATAACTGAAAAAATAAAAACATTTCCACAAAATGTCAGAACATAAATGTAAATACCTGATTATTTATTATAGCTGAAAAGTAGAAGCAGTCCCAATGTCCAAAAATATTATGCAGATAAACAAAATTGGATATATACAGAAGATAAAATATAATTTTGACAAATAAGAAGAATGAAATATTTCTAGTCTAGAAACAGAATGTTGTTGTCTGAATGCTTTTCTCTACTCAAATTTTCTGTGTTGAACTCTAATGCGCAGGTTGAGGGCTTTGGAAGGTAGCACCTTTGATAGATAACTAGATCATGAGAACTGCTCTGTTAAGATGTGAATAGTGTCTTTTATTAACAAGATCCAAGGGTTGCCTGCCCTTTCCATGGTGTGAAGGCAGAGCAAGAATTCGTTTTTTAAAGTATCGATTACAAAGACTTGTTCCCATTTTTGCTTGCTTTCATTTTTTAAAAATTTTTTTACAATACTATCCTTAATCAAGACAAAATTATTTTGATATAGTCTACTTCACAATTTTTTCTTCTGGCATTAATCTGCTACTATTCTGTATATGAAAAATTTGTTCAGGCTAAAGTTACTAAAAAAGAGACTCCAGTGTTTTTTTTTTTTTATTGAAACACTAATTTTTTTACATTAACATGAAAAGTATGTGTAATATAAAATAAATGTGAAGATTTTTTCTTTTGTTCTATTTGAATTTGTATTAGCCTTTTATTAATTGTGAAAAAGGCAAACTTTACCTTATTACAGTTTTTTGTTACTTTAATTATAAACCATATAATATGCTTTCAAATTTGCTTTTTGTATTTTTGAGTGTGATTTTTATTTTATAAACTATAGCATGTTATCTATGTATTCACTGATTTTCTTATAACTATATGTCCTATCAGTTGTGAATAAAACACACTTAAATCCACATTCCGTGAAGATTAGTTTTAATAATTTGTGCATTCCAAATTGAGATGATAATTATTTCTGAAATATGCAAAGTAATTCATGAATGAATCATTTAAGCTGGGATTTTTATTCACAGGGAAATAATTTCAGATACAGGCATACATAATAGTAGCCAATTAATGCCAGAAGGAAAAATTGTGAAGTAGACTATATCAAAATAATTTTGTCTTGATTAAGGATAGTATTGTAAAAAAATGAAAGCAAACAAAAATGGGAACAAGTCTTTGTAATTGATACTTTAAAAAAGGAATTCTTGCTCTGTCTTCACCCCATGGAAAAGCCAGGCAACCCTTGGACCTTGTTAATAAAAGACTCACATTTTAACACAGAATATATAAATATGAATATAGAAGTATTTATACTTTTCTACTTAACCATACATGACTTTTTTGTAATGTATGTTTTGAAATGATTGCCCATTCTAAGTGGTCAAATTAACTGCCATCAGCTCTTTTTAATATTCTCTTATGATCATTTTAGTCGTCAAGAGCAGAAGTAATATTCTTTTCACTCTTGATATTGTTGAATTTTTTTATTTCCTAAAATATTAATTTAGACCTCGAAATTTCCTCTGGGAAGAATTTTATATGTTTAATATATCATTTTAATATAATACATTTAGAAATATTTTCTGATTTTTATTTTTATCTTTTTAATTTTTTGTTGTTTAGAAATGTTTTGAATAATTTTATGGTTTAACACTTTCTAGCTTAATTTGATGTGATCAAGGATATACTTTGAACTATTTTAATTTATTGAAATTACCTGAAGTTTATTTTATAAACCAGCATAGAGTAGGTCTTTTTTTTTTTTTTTTTTTTTTTTAGGTTTTTTTTAGGTTTTTTGAGACAGGGTCTCACTTTGTAGTTCAGGCTGGCCCTGAGCTCAGCCTCCAACTCACATCATAGCAATCCTCCTGCCTCTGCCTCCCGAGTGCTGGGATTACAGGCATGAGCCACCACGCTTGGCGCTGCAGTATGTGGTACTGATTGATGCTGGGCATGAGTCTCCACGCCCAGTATTGTATGTGGTTAACCAGGGATTGAACATGGGTCCCTGCGCTTGCAAGATAGGCACTGGAACCACTGAAGTAAATCCCTGGCCCCATAGAGTAGGTCTTAATGATTTTCCTGTAGAGATTTGGAATTTGGAGTCTTTATTACTGTTGGATACAACATCCTGTACATGCAATTAGAGTTGGCTTTTGTGCTATCTTTTTCTTTTGTATTCTTATTGATGTTTGATATTTGAATCATCTTTCTTCTATCAGCTATGTATTTTAAAGTTTCAAATTATGAATACAGACTTGTATTCCATTTTGCTTCAATTTTTTTTTTTGCTTTTTATAAAAGTAGATGCTAGCAAAGAAAAAAATGGAAACAAAGCTTATATATATGGAGACTTGGGGGTTGAAGAGAGGACAGGGGAATGGAAAAAATAGGAATCAATATATATTATGTATAAATGATTCAAACTTATTATTTTTATGGCAGAGTAATACTCCATTGTGTAGAAGAACCACAGCTTTCTTATCCAGTCTCCAGTTGATAGACATTTGGGTTGTTTCCAAGATTTGGCAATCACAAACTGAGCTGCTATTAACATGGGTGCACATGTGATATGTCACTGTGATATGAGTCTTTCAGTTCTTTTGTGTATATACCTAGCAGAGCGATGGCTGGGTCAAATGGGACCTCCAAACCTAGATTTTTGAAGAATTTCCAAATTGGTAGGGTGGGTAAGGCTATGGGAAAAAATGAGAATTAAGTTGTATCATATACGGGTACAAATTCTCATTGTTGAGTGCAATCATGATGTGTATATGTAATGTACCAACAAAGATTTCAATTAAAAAATATTTATTATGTATAGGTATAATTTCTTTTTTTAAAATTCAAATCTTCATTGGTACATTATATATACATATCATAGACACTTTCAGCATTGAGAATTTGTACCAGTATATGATATGACATGATTTGATTCTCATTTTTTCCCATTCCCCTACCCACCACACAACTCACCACCTCCTATATACATAGGCTTTTCCTTTTTTTGTTACCATCATGTTAGTTTTCCACTCTTTACTTACCCTTACACCCCATTTCCTTTTAAATATTTTCTATTTCACTATATATACTATATATACTAGAGCTCATTTATATCTTCATTTTCTCATACCAGAGAAAAGATTCAATATTTACACATCTGTAACCTATATATTTCACTTATGAGAATGTCCTGAAGATACATTCATTTGAGTATGAATGGATCAATCTTATCATATTTTATGACAGAGTAATACTCCATTCTGTTAAAGAACCACATCTTCTGATCATATTGTATACCTAAAATGTACCAACAAACTTAATAAAGGAAACATAATTTTGTTTTTCTATTTCTGAAGCTCTCTGATGGATGTATACACTTTTTGAATGAAGACACTTTCCTCATGGATGCAAACATTTAGCTTTCTAAAACATTGCTCTGTAGGTCCACTGAACAGCATTGTCACTTCCAGTGTTATAAGAGAATTAAAAGTACACTCAAAGAAGAACCTTTATGTGAAAAATCAAAACTACAAATAACATAAAAAGCAAAAGCAAAAGTAGACAAACAAGAAATGAGGAAACTGAGATGAAGTGAAGAGATGTAGAAATAGGGGAGAGTTAGGAAAATAAAAATAATCCAGCTATGTTAAGCATATACCCACATTCTAAGGTGAATGCAGATATTTTTATTGTAAACATGTATTAGTAAAAAATTGTAAAATATAAATTATTTTTAAAATATAAAAATATGAAAGAAGAAAACAGAAAGGAAGGAAGACATAGAGAGAAATAAAGACAAAGAAAGTGAGAGAAAGAAAGAAAGAAAGAAAGAAAGAAAGAAAGAAAGAAAGAAAGAAAGAAAGAAAAGAAAACACTCAAGAAGCAGACTGTGGATGTAGCTCAGTGGTGCTGCACCTGCCTGGAAAGTGCAAGGTCCTGATCTTAATCCCTGGTATTGGGGAAGAAAAGAAAGAAAAGAAAAAAAATCAAAGATAGGATCACAGTATCATAATATGAAGCAGACATCATGATAGGACTGGCATTTTGGAAGGAATCTTGAGACTATGGCCTGAAGAAAAGCTTGAGGTTGGAAAAGTAAATGGTTGCTGACATTGTTTCAGTACCAAGAAGGATGTCAAACTATTATATCAGTCAATCTGCTTAAAAGTGGTTACTATGGAGCTATGCATCTATGTCACTATCTCCATGGTAACAACTATGGAGCTATGTATTTATGTTACTATCTCCAACTATGGAGTTGTTATTATGCCATCTTGACCTAGTCCTCAAATGGAAAACTGAAGTCCTCTGAAATCAACTACCAAACTACTAGTGAGGAAAACTACACAGAAAGAGAGAGAGACAGACAGCGAGTACAGAGAGGAGTAGAAAGAGAAAAAGGAAAATAACTAAATATGAAATATAAGAAACAGTAAACCCCTAAAAAGATATAATTAAAAAAAAACACTCAACAACAAAAAGTCCAAAATACATTCTATCCAGGCACATGTAACTCCAGAAGGCAGCTGAACATGTATTTCAGAAGTGCTGTGTTTTCTTGCTCAACACTCTAAATACGGTTGCATACTTCAACAATGTGAGCTAAAAATAAAAATAGAATCAGCAGAAATGGATCATATTAAAGAAAATTGAAATGCCAATAAAAACAAAAAAGAACTAAAAAATAGATGATGTACACTGATTAGTATATCCAGTGAGGATGAGAACTAGTGAATTGGAAATTAATAATGAGATGTCTTGGCACTGCACAGAAGCACAAGGACTCAATATGGTGGGTAAGTAGAGGCAGACAGAATATTTCATGTTAGAGTTTTTCTGTGTTTTTCTCAACCTTTTAATTTTTATGTTTATTATCTCTCATAGACTCACCAGATAAATATGTTTTCTTTCAGAAATGTAGCTTTTAAATGACACATAAAAAGTCATCTTTTTATGCTTGTATGAGTCTCAGGGCTCATAAATGGGTCCTTGTAAATTATACTACACAGACACAGAAATATCTGAAAATATGGGCAAAATGGTCAAACATTTGACACCCAGTGTCACGCCCTCCATCTCTTGGTTTCAGAATTCCTCTTTCCTCTGAGAACTTGCTAATTCTCACAGATGACAGCAGGGTTTTGACCATCTGCACTGCACCAGTAGGAAACCACCGCAAAGCCATTTTGTTCTTGACAATACTCTGGCCATTTCCAAGCACAGTGCCTCCCTCCCCCACCCCCCCCCACCCCCGTGAAACACACCTCATAGCTGTGGCAGTCACACTGCATTTGGTGGTTACTGGCTTTAAGGAGTGAGTGAAGAGGAATTAATAGGTTGAAATTTGGTCTTGATAGACACCAGAAATGGTGCTTTAGATGGCTCACAAGTAGCCACTTTGCCACACAAGTCCTTCAAAAATCTATTTTTGTCATGTCTCTCATACTGCTTATTCTTTTATATTTTCTCTCCTTACACACATGCAAATAAGATCAAGGAATAACTTAGCTCTGCTTCCACCTAAATTTTCCCAAGAACCTTACTATACATTTCACAATTTAGTTCTTCAGTCATATTAAGACTCTGAATTGAAAGATATCCCAAGATAAGGGATTTAGTGAAAATCTCACTACTGATTGAGGAAATAAAGAAGGCAATATCAGGCAGAACCAAATATCCAATACTAAATCTCATTAGCCCCATATCATCTCTTCCCTGAAAACTCAAGTGCCATGCCGTTAGCAATACCCTGAGATCCTAATGCTTTTCCATGACTCCAAAGGACAATATGTAAATCTGAGCAAACATAATTAAATGTACATATATTGAACCTGAATTACCCCACAGACGTGCTGTTCTCACCTTCTGCCTCCCGTCAAATCTTGTCAGTTGCTGGTAAAATACTAACATGGCACTAGAGAAGAAGATGAAATGAAGATAGTTAGAACACTACAGTCCCTGCAGTGCTTAATCCATAAAGTGGGAAGCACAAATCGGAGACCAGAGCAATGACATAGTTACACTCAACTACAGAAAAAGGCACCTTAGGGGACTGGCAGGAAGTAAATTGTATTCTATTTTGAGATGATGGTTCATTTACATTGTTGTAATTATTTAAATAATTAATTTCATCATGAAAGAAGCTTATAAATGCCCAAGCCCTGCAGAGATGCAAATCTAAAATTCTCTCATGTTAAATCAGGGCTTTTTATCCCTGCTAGTATATCAGTAAATCCATTTAAGAAAAAAAAAAGAGTCCATTTTTAGGGCACAAAACTTTAACCACATATGGCTCGGTATTTCATTACTAAGAATGTGTTTTAGTCTCATAACATATCAGGGACTGCCTCTGCAGAGTTGTCTTCTAACCCATAGCGAATAGAGAAACATGTGATGCTCACTGACATCCAGCTTAAGCAACCAAGTGCCCTATAAGAAATGTCAGGAGGATATGAAAGGTCAGGGCCAAAAGGACCAAAGATACAGAAGACTGCAAAGATGCGGTAAACAGTCAAGAGGTAGCTGAGAGTCTATGATTAGGTGCCGCAGCATATTCAGTGGATAGAATCAGCCATCACAAGGTCATGGTCAGGCTGTCAATTCTAGATTAACAAAGGTTCTCAAGCTCAGCTCAGTGAAGGGCTGGAGATGTAAGGGAGGAACACCCCAGAACCAAACACGAGAACCAATCTGTCACATTGGCAGCTTTGTTTGTTCATTCTCATCTTATCAGAAAGTAGAAAAATAATGAATATAATCCTAGGCCTGAGCACTGATATAAGGCACATATCAGTACTGACAACTGAATAAATATGCCGTCTTATTAATTTTTATCTCTATTACAATCCGCTTATAACCACATTTCCCCTATAGGCCTTTGAGGATGTTACTACTAAACACATTCTCTTTCTTCAGGAAAGTTAGTGCCTGCCCTGCTCCCAGTTCTGCTCATGAAATGACAACACAGCTTCATGGCCTTCTGCATTCTCTACTCTGTGGATCTCCTCTTGGTTTTCGGTTCACCCACTTCCTCCTAAGACCTCACACTCAACTGATTCATTTCCTACAGTCTACGTGCTTACTGCACTGCTTTCAAGCTATCATTACCAGCCCTTTTTAAAACTAACTTCAAGACCTTTCATTTCAGCCCTCCCTGAGTCATCAAATTTCCTGTTCATCTAGGCTTCTGCCTCTAGTCATTCCTATGAAAGTGGGCAGCTCTGTGGTTAGTACAAAAATGCGGTGGTCAGGCACCTGCATTGGATAGGTAACATTTAACAAGCTTCTTAATGCCATTTAAATTCAATTTTCTTTCAAAAAAAAGTTATAAAGCAGCATTTACCTTGTTAGAGATACTTCAGGTAAGTAGCTCAGCACAGTACCTGATGCACTGTGAACACCATTTTACTAAGCGTTATTAGTAGTTTTTAGCCAAATTTCACCACTACGATGCTTTGAATATACAGCTGATATGTTTAATTTCTGTTAACACCTCCCATTCCACCTCAGTCCATGCACAGACTCATCCAAATATTTCAGTTAATGATCAAATAGTAATGGCATTCCTCTGTCTTCAGTCCCCTTTTCCCTTGCTAAGCTCCAGCATCCGTATCACACTGTGTTTATTCTGGTATGGGATGAATATCTCAAAGAATATCTCCAATTCAAAACATCCGGATATGAATCCTCATCACCTGTCCTCCCCCCCACCCTGGGGGTGTTTATTTTGCAAACTTCAGTGAATATGAAAACCCTTAAATCAACAGCTTCAAGAAAAAAAGTCTGAACATTCGTTCTTTTTTGTTTGTTTGTTTTATTCTCATTTCTTCCCATTCCCCAACCCACTCTACAACTCACTGCCTTCTATATCCATAGGCTTTTCCTTTTCTATTATCACCACATTATTTTTTCCAATCTTGGACATTTATCCCTTCTAAATATCTGTACCTGATCACTTGTTTATCTCTGTAATTCTGCACTGTAGGCAGCTTGAAAAATGTTTCCCCCCGCCTCAGGTGTGGTCACATACACCTGTAAATACAGCACTCAGGAGGCTGAGGCAGGAAGATCACAAGTGGGAATCTAGCCTTGTTATTTAATGACAGGAAGATCTTGTTCCAAGATTTTTTAAAAAATAAATAAAAATTTAAAAGGGCTGAGGAGGTAGGTCAAAGCAAATATCCAGGCTTAATTTCTCACTACCTCA
The DNA here is from genome assembly GCA_004026965.1 of Petromus typicus. NCBI lineage: Eukaryota > Metazoa > Chordata > Mammalia > Rodentia > Petromuridae > Petromus > Petromus typicus. The sequence continues at coordinate 8,705 of PVIR01003446.1, forward strand.
ATAGTTTTTCTTCTCTAAATCATCACTAGTTTAGTGTAATGCCTTCTTTTTCTTTTGTGGATTTCTGCAGTATCTTTTCACAGTTCTTTTCAACTCCAAAAATTTTAATACCAAAAAATTCCATTTTTGCTTCCTTCAGGATACTTTTATCTATGTGAATTTTTACAAATTATTCCTCTCCTTAAATTTTTTTAATAGTTTATCATAGTCTGTTTTCAAGGAAGAAAACTCCTTAGTACATATATGTAAGTATTTTTTATACCATCTTCTATCTCCTTTTTTAGAGTGCTATAGTGTTCAGAGTAGAGATCTTTCAGCTCCTTTATTAGATTGATTCCTAGATATTTATTTTTCAGGTGCAATTGTGGAAAGAACTGACTCCCCTAGTTCTATATCAGTGGTTCTACTGTTTGTGTATACAAAGGCAATTGATTTTTGAACGTTGATCTTGTATCTAGCTACACGATTAAATTTGGCGATTAGGTCCAGCAGTTTTTTGAGTTTTTAGGATCCTCTAGATAGAGTATCATGTCATCAGCAAATAATGACAATTTAACTTCTTTTTTTCCTATCTTTATTCCTTTTATTTCTTTCTCTTGCCTAATCGCTATGGCTAATATTTTAAGAACTATATTAAACAGGAGTGGTGAGAGAGGGCGTCCTTGTCTTGTTTCTGATCTTAATGTGAAAGGTTTCAATTTTTGACCATTTAGTATGATGCTAGCTGATGGTTTCTCTTCGATAGCTTTTATTAGTTTGAGGTACAGACCATCTATTCCGATCTTCTGTAGGGTTTGGAACATAAATGGGTGCTGTATTTTGTCAAATGCTTTTTCTGCATCAATTGAGATCATCATATGGTTCTTGTCCTTGAGTCTGTTAATATAGTGTATAACATTTATTGATTTATGTATGTTGAACCATCCTTGCATACCTGGGATGAATCCAACTTGGTCAGGGTGTATACTTTTTTTTGATAATTCTCTGTATTCTGTTTGCCAGTATCTTATTGAGCATGTTTGCATCAATGCTCATTAGGGATATTGGCCTGTAGTTCTCTTTTTTGGTTGGGTCTTTCTCCACTTTTGGAATCAAGGTAATGGTTGCTTCCAGGAATGAGTTTGGGAGTACTGCTTTCCTTTCAATTCATTAAAGAGTTTAAGAAATAGAGGCACTAACTCTTCTTTAAAAGTTTTATAGAAGTCAGCAGTGAAACCATCAGGTCTAGGACTTTTCTTTGTTGGCAAGGTTTTAATTACATGTTCAATTTCACAGATTCATATTGGGGTATTTAACATTTCTATATCTTCTTCACTCAGTTTTGGAAGTTCATATGTGTCTAGAAATCTAACTATTTCTACATTTTCCATTTAATTAAGGTATAAAATTTCAAAATAGGTGTTTATTATCCTCTAGACTTCCTCTAAGTTGGTAGTAATTTCTCTGCTCTCATTCCTAATAGCATAGATATGAGCCTTTTGATTCCTTTGTTTAATAATGTTGGCTAAGGGTCTATCAATTTTGTTTATCTTTTCAAAGAACCAACTCTTCAAAAAATGGAAAGACATACCTTGCTCCGGGGTAGGAAGAACCAATATCGTCAAAATGGCTATTCTCCCAAAACTACTATACAAATTCAATGCAATCCTGATTGAAATCCCAACAGCATATTTCACACATCTAGAGAAAAAAATCAAAACTTTCACCTGGAACCACAAAAGACCTAGAATAGCAAAAGCATTCTAAGCAACAGGGACATGATGGGAGGTATTACAACTCCAGACCTGAAACTATACTATAAAGCCACCTGATAAAAACTGCATGGTACTGGCAAAGTAACAGACCTGAGAATCAGTGAAGTTAGAATATCCAGAAACTACTCCAGATACACGGAGCCACCTCATCTCTGACAAAGGAGCCAAAAATCCTCAATGGAGGAAAGATAGCCTATTTAACAAATGGTGCTGATGAAAACTGGACTTTAACTTGCCAAAGACTAAAGGTAGACCTAGCTCTATCACCATGTATCAGGCTATCACAGTGGATAAGAGACCTAAATATTAAAACAGACACTCTAAACCTGTTGCAAAACAGGTTAGGTAAAATTCTTGAAGACATTGGCTTAGGGAAAGACTTCTTAAACAAAACCTCTATAGCATAGGAATTGGCAGAAGAAATCAGCAAATGGGACCTCATTGTTTTAAAAAGCACAGCAAAGGAAGCCACCAAAAGAGAAAAAGGTAACCAACAATGTGGGCAAAAATCTTAATGAGCTGTTCCTCAGACAAGGGGGTTACTATCTAGAAATATAAAAAAAGCTAAAAAAAAAAAAAATCAGCCCACCAAAATTTAAAGACCCAATTCAAAAATGGACATCTGAAATGAACAGATATTTTTCAGAGGAAGTAAGAGCAGAGCAGCTAAGACGCATATGAAGAAATGCTCAACATCATTAGTCATTCAAGAGATGGAGATGAAAACAACACTGAGATTTCATCTGACTCCACAAAGAATGGCTGCCATTTCAGAATTAGCCAGTAACAAATGTTGGCAAGGCTGTGGAGATGAACGAACCCTTCTCCACTGTTGGTAAGACTGTAGACTCATACAACTCCTGTGGAGATCAGTTTGGAGATTCCTCAAAAAGCTACAGTTGGAGAACCCATTTGACCCAGTCATCACTCTGCTAGGTATATACACAAAAGAATTAAAAGACTCATATCACAGTGACATATGTGCACCCATGTTTATAGCAGCTCAGTTTGTGATTGTTACATCTTGGAAACAACCCAAATGTCCACCAACTGGAGACTGGATAAAAAAGCTGTGGTTCTTCTATAGAATGGAGTATTACTCTGCCATAAAAAATTATAAGTTTGAATCATTTATACTTAAATGGACATATCTAGAGGATATCCTCATATGTGAAATAAATAGGTCACTGATAGGTAAATATCGCATCCTTTCTCTGGTTTGAGAAAATAAAGATGTAAATGAGTTCTAGAATTGTATGTTATATGTTGTGAAAGAGAAAATACTCAAAGCTAAATAGGGTGAAGGGGGAGAATAATGAGATTATAACAAAAAAGGAAGGAAACAAAGTTTACATGTATAGGGGTTGAGGGTGTTAGGGTGGGTAGGGCTATGGGAAAAATGAGAATTAAGTTGTGTCATATACTGGTACAAATTCTCATTGTTGAGTGCAATCATGATGTGCATATATGTAAGTATTTATATTTATATTTATATTTACATTTATATTACTAGTCCTCTCTGTTTGACATTGTGAAGTTGGATTGCCAGCGTTTGAATCCATGTCCAAAGCCAGTTCTTAGTTCTGCAGTACTAAACAATTCATTTTACTTCCCTGATTATTTAATAATTTCAAAATGTAATTCCATTTACTTTTCTAGGTGCATTTATTTAGCTACAGGTAAATAGTAGTGCTTAATATTCTGAATTGTATGTCTAACTTACTTTCATTGTATTTAAAGCAATATCTGCCACTTTGCAAATCCAATAAATGTTGAATGGATGATTAATATCTATGTGCTAATTGCTTTAAAATTATCTCTTATTAGATTCTTTCTCCAAATCTTTTGTGGTAGGTGCTGTAATCATCACTTTAACATAAAAGAAGCTGCAAAAAAACAGATGCTACACATTAGAGGTTAACATCTTTCTCAGTGTCACATGCCCAATTAGTAGAACAATTATGATTTAAATCCAAATCTGTTAGTTTCCACATCCTCTGTTCTTTCTGGTTTGCTTTACTGTTTACTAGAAAAAGAATAGCTAATATAATTATGGATACATTCATTCTTATTTTTAGTTAAAACTCTGACAACTTGTCAGGTGGGATTTTTAAAAAAGTATGATTGACAGAGTAGTACTCCATTCTGTAGAAGAACCACAGCTTTTTTATCCAGTCTCCAGTTGATGGACACTTGGGTTGTTTCCAAGATGTAGCAATCACAAACTGGGCTGCTATAAAGATGGGTGCACATATGTCACTGTGATAAGAGTCTTTTAATTCTTTTGTGTATATACCTAGCAGGGATTGAATTTAATTTTCAATTGGGTACATGTGTGAGAACTTGTGTTGGTAGACCAGTACCCCTCAACATACCATGAAAGATTATTTTTTGTTATACTCCTAGGGGCTGATTTACAAGACAAATCCTCCAACAACCACCTAAATGTCTAAATTGAGAGTTAATGAAGATATTCCCATGAAAATGTGAAATGGACCCAAAGGAAATCATTGGCCTCACATAAAGAACATGTAGGATGTAATCACACTAATTCAGGTGGTTAAAATGATGGTCATTGATGGTGGAGAATATGCTTATTCTCTCAAGTGCTTTAATCAGGCTTAATAACTGGAAAAGAGATCCATAAAATGACTGGTGTAGCTCTTCTGTGGAGTTCATGTAAGCTTGAAAAGAGAAAGAAAAGACAATCAAATCTCACTATTTTCTGGCTGAGATGATGTGGCCTATGTCATCAAAATTCATCGGTATTCTATTTCCTTCTGTTTCTAGGTAAACAATAGAATGTCACCTTCCCATGTGTGCACTAATACATGGTTGGAAGACTAGATTCAATAAGTGGGGTTAATTTTTGACACTTCTGTGTGGTGTTGTTTGCTTTTTGCTTTGTTTGTCAGGTAGTGCTCCTGACCTCGGGATCCCAGGAGTAATAATCATGGGGACTCGTACACTCAACCTCCACCTGGTCAACTACTCACCTGGTGAGAAGCTGCGGCTCAGCTAAGTATCACTGAAGAGCCTCATCTCTCAGATAAACTGAATATTTTTTATTTATTATTTTCATATGGTAATACAAATAATATTCATATCCTAATACACAGTATGTAAATGTTATGCTTATTATGTAAATTTTCTAGAAAATATATAAAACAAATAATCGTTATCATTAATTATTTAACTAAAAGATATATAGTGGATCAGTTATTTCAAAGAAAGGATTCAGATACCTCTAGGGTACAAAACAAAACAACAACAAAAAAACTATTCCTTACTTTGTTTCAAATACTAGAGTCCTCAAGGAGGAAAAGTGAAAATAATTATGTGAAATAATCTTCAATGCTGGAATTGTCATCAAATAATTAGATTAGCTTTAGGATGCATGCTACCATGCTAGGTGTCAAGGGGATTTCAAAGCTTAAAATTAATCTCCTCTGAACTGCTTTGACTCAAAGTAACCTTAATTACAATAACATTTCCCAAGACTAACCCCACTAATGTAATTGAAGGCAGAGCTGCTTATTAAAAGATTTCAAAGATATTTATTGATATGCATATAGTATCATCTTTAGGATTGCTAGTAGAGAAGAAATGCAAACTATAACTCAGTGTAAATTGTTAGAATATTCTCAATTGAGTTTTAAAGTTTTGTGTGTGCTAAATCTGTGCATAAAACTTTGTGTCTAAAATATCTTTCACAGATAGTTCATGAGGAGTGTGTTTAAGTGAGTTCCACTTAAGAGTTGGAGGACCTAGAAGCAAACATCAGGGCAGCTGGCTTGAAATTATTTCCTATATCATTTTACTGTGAAAGGAAATATGATGTAATGTAAGTGGTGGCTATAGAAGCCAATGAGAAAGTGTGCATGTCAATACTTAAGAATTAATGCTATTGTCTATGAGTGGTGTGCATGTGTGTGTGTGGGGTGTGTGTGTGTGTACACATGACTGAGAGATAGTTTCTTTTTCTTTCTCATGAAGCAGTGGATTCCCATCTATTCTAAAAAAGCATCGACAAAAACTAAAGAACACACATTCTTTCTTCAATTATACTTCATGGGTGTTTCAGTTTGATTTCCAAATTAGCTTTTATTTATTCCATGATTATTTATCTTCAATTGATTATGTTCTGGGCAATGTTAAGACATAAAGGAGGATACAATACTTTAAAAAGATAGAGTCCATTACTGAAAATGATTTCATAGTAGTGCACAAGACAAATGTTAATCAATCACACTGTATAATTTAAATGAGGGGCTGTTAAATGATCCAAAAGGTAAAATGAAGAATGTTATGAAAGAATATAACAAAAAGGGGACATAGTCACAGATATCAAAAAGCTCATGTTCAACAAACTGATTAGAAATTAATTAAGCAAGAGGTCACATACATTCATGTCTGCACTTAACATTACAAGAAAAGGAATTTCAAGTACAGTGGTGAGTGGTTTCTTTTTATGGCAATTGCGTAAAACTGGGATACAGCAAGCACATCTGCCGGGGACAGAGAATTGTAGGGAAATGAGACTCCCAAAGAGATTCGAGGGCCGGGGAGTTAGCTCAGTGGTTCCGGCGCCTGTCTCGCAAGCGCAAGGACCCGGGTTCGATTACCCGGTAACCACATAACAGTACTGGGTGTGGAGACCCACACCCAGCAGCAACCAGTACCACATACCACAGTGCCGGGCGTGGTGGCTCACGCCTGTAATCCCAGCACTCGGGAGGCAGAGGCAGGAGGATTGTGATGTGAGTTGGAGGCTGAGCTCAGGGCCAGCCTGAACCACAAAGCGAAACCCTGTCTCCAAAAACCTAAAGAAAAAAAAAGAGATTCGAAGTACAAGCTCAGGGCTTACTGATATGTTAAGATAATTTATTCGTTTTTTGATTTTTCAAAACCTAGATCTTCATGCTTAGTTTCAGCTTTAGAGACAAATCCTTCCCTTTGAAAACATCTAATTCAAGTAGTGACTTAATTTGTATTATCCACAATGTTTTATGTGGGACTAAGTAACAGAAAAATGGAAGAAAGTAAAGGGAAGGAGGAGAGGCTTTGACAGATGCTTTAGAAGAAGGTTGACTTAGCAATTATAAAAATACCTGATCACTAATTATTCATTAAAAATGAATAGAGGATGTGCATGGAGCCCTTATCATATTACACAGGTTTACATATTTTATTTCTAACTTACTTGTCATCTGCTCTTCAAAGTAACCATGGTAAACTTTGTTTTCATGTCTCCTAGGGGCCCCTTCCCTATGACACTTTCTCAAAGTTTTCCTGTGCTTGATGATCTTCACACTTTTCAGAATATCTGGTCAAGTTCACTGTGTAAGATGATTCTTTATTGGAATTTCATTTATTTTTTTCCATAATTGGCCTAGAATTATAGATCTTTCTGGAAAAAGTCACTGAGATAAAATGGCATTTTCACTACATTACATTATACTATCAACATAAGTTTTGACGTTAATGTTGTTAGCTGGCTGAAGTAGAGCTTGAGGGAAATTACTGTGTGTAGTCAACAATTAGGTAGGGAATTATGCTACCTTTCCATGAAAGTAAATAACCTACAACATTTATTTGGAATTGATTGTTTATTTCTTTAGTGTGTTAAATTTCTATCACTTATTTATATCAATATGGACCCCCAAGTAAGTATTTTTCAGTTTGAGTTACAACTCAATACTATCTACAGCTGAGTTTTCCCATCTTAAAGTTTGTTATCCATGGATTGAATGTCAGCAAAAAGAAAATATATATTCAAAAAGTAAAATGTATATGTTGCTATACAACGTGTATATGCTTTTTCTTCTCATATTGGCCTAAGCAACATAGTAAAACAGCTATTTATATCACAGTTATGTTGTAATCCTTATTATAATTAATTTAGAAATGATGCAAAGACTACAGGGGACTATATGTCTATGTTATACATAATTATAATTGTTCTGCATAAAGAACTTGATTGTCTTTGACTATTAGTATCTTCAGAAGTCTTAGGACCACTTCCTTCAAGATGCAGAGGGAATAGTATATTCATATCGCTACTTTGGTTGTTCTATTTTTGACCTTTAGGGGCTCTTCCCATTGATCTGTGTGCCCCACAGTGTATCCCCTTTGATGGCCAATTTCTTTTTTGTCTTTTGGGTATTTTCTTTTTGTGTGCATTCCAATTCAGCAAGATTTTTATGTCCATATGCTTTACTTCCTCCCCAGTTCTCCAATGAGTGAGTTTTCCAAGGACTCCTAATTCTTTTCATACTTTTTATTTATTTAAATTTTTGAGACCAGTTCTCACCATGAAGCTCAGGCCAGCCTAAAACTCACTAGGCAGCCAAGGTTGATCACAAATTTGCCTTCTGCTTCAGGCTGTAGAGAACCGCAACTATAGGTGTGCACCGCCATGCTCAGCAATTCCTCATTCCCTTGAAATGAGGTTAGCATTAAAATCCAAGATCTAAATACCAGACTTAACCATGAAGGCCGGTGTGCTGTTCTTTCTAGGCCATCTAAGTGGACAGGGTGAAGAAATGTATGTTTACAGCCCAAGTGTATGCAGATATGTATTTAGCTCTTTTGTGGGGAAGAGGGGTAAAAAGGAATGATTTTGTGACTCTGTGCATAAAAAGCAGGTGCTTGAATCACTGAGATAAATTCCCAGTTTTCAGGGGGATATTTATACACACACTGTGTTAAATATAAACATTGCTATAAGCATAAGTACCTATACTAAAAATGATTTCTTATCAATATCTTCAGCTCTGATCCATTCCCCCACTGATCACTCCTGTCTTTTTATTCCTTAGGTTATCTGTGAATTTCTATCTTATAGTCTAAGAAATAAGAACACTGGAGTTTGGTTGGATGGATTCACCCTCTGTTTATGTAAGGTTTCATTCAGTGACATATGTACAGCAGCTTTAATTTGTTAACCCCCTCCCATGCTCACTGAGATGAGTTCATATACCAGCCTATTGAGCCTTTGTGCATTTTATTTTGCCTTTAGTCATTTCCACAATTATTTAGGTCAGCATTTTCCTTATGCCTCCTTTGCTGAGATGAATCTATACATCTCTACTACATTTAGATGATGGCCTCAGACTCATTTCCTGAGATTTCCTAACTTGCTAAGGATTTTTTCCTTATAATAAGGTTTTTCTCTCTGTGTTGCACAGTTCCTAGCACGCAAAAAATGCATAATGTTAAATATTTACCATTACAGTATTGTATAGAATAGTTTCACTATCAACTTATTTTTAAACAATTCTACTGAGGTCAGGAAAATAAAATAATGTTTATCAAGACACTTAGCATTATTATCATATTGAATTCTTTATTAGATGATAATTAATAATCTATATTTGTTTCTTATAACAAAATTATGATTATCATTATTGAGACAAATTAGATGTATAACTTAATTAAACTCTAGGTTAGTGTACTGAACTTTTGGCAATGACACTAGGAGACATGTCAGTTTTGAGAGCTTCTGAAAAGCATTGTGTCTTAAATCGAATTTATCAACACCAAGGAACAGCTTGTACATATCATGTTGTCCTGGAAATGTTTCTCTCACATATTGTTTGAAATGACAGTGCAATCATTTTGTACCTTGAGGATATTTTGAATATAATTTTTGTTTTAACCATATTTTTATTACTTCTGAGTAAGTCTTCATTCTGTCCATGAATTCATGGTACTTCTGAACAGCAATATTCTTTCCAAACACCAGAAGAAGCAAAGACACTCATTTTTTTTTTGATCAATATAATAAGAAAAGAATTGTTGAATTATCAAATAGGTTGAAGAAAAAGCAATTGAAATGAAATCTCTGAACGTTAACAGACTATGAAACAAATGTGATTATTTCTGCATCTTGGAACACAGCCTTTATTAGTTTTGAGATTTCAGATTCGAAAAATAATTTTTAAAATATCTTCTTTTAAATAATGTGCTATCACTCAAAGAAGATAACTTCTACAACACTAAGATATGTTTACTCGACTCATTATGTCAAGTTTTAATTCTTCACACCCTATATTTTACTTTGAAAAGCATCACCAAGGTCTTACATGTCTCAAAGCATTGACATAGTAAGGTATTCCTGTTTTATATTATACTTTACTTAAGGAATGCTTCTAAATATAATCTATATAATTCAAAACAGTTGTTTATCTGTGAAAATGAAGTAATTCAGCTGAAATGAGAAACATTTCTAACAAAGACACTGAAAAGTACAAGGGATTATCTGCGTGAACTCTCACTGCCTATGAAAATGTTGTAAATGTTGTACCATCCAATAAGTGCATAGAAATGTGCAAGACTGAGCGCCACCTCACAATGTGCATATTTCCAAACAGATTAGACAAAGATATAGATAAGAGACTGGAATGTTGACATAGATTTCATTCTATAATCATGCACAGGATAATAGTAGGGCCATAAGATGAATAAGTCAAATTCAAATGTTAATTTTTCTTCTTTCTCCTTTTCTTTGTGTTTCTTCCTTTAAAACAGAGATGCCCAAGGAAAAATATAGAGACAGATAAGAACCTTGAAGACAATACTCGTATGTTTCCAATAGTTTACTGTAAAATATTTAGCATACAGAAATACTGAGGTGGAAACTGTATGGAAGCTGACAGAAGAGATGAGCCCTGTATACAAAGCAGTCAGTGACTTCTGTTGAACAAAATAACATCACCTCTTAATAGAAGATCCGATGAGAAATCTATGAAACAAATACAGAAAAATAGCAAAAGAAGGTGGAGGAGGAGGAGGAGGAGGAGGAGGAGGAGGAGGAGGAGAAGAAGAAGAAGAAGAAGAAGAAGAAGAAGAAGAAGAAGAAGAAGAAGAAGATAATGCCAGATTGAATATAGCAAATGAGAAAGATATAATGTTAAGTAAAGCATATTAACCGTGCAAGTTCATTTCTTGTATTTTATTTTTTAATTATTAGTAAATGTTTGCAATGTGTGTTCTAGTAACTTTCTTATTGCTAAGACAAAACTACCTGACAACTTGCAAGTTAAAGGGAGAAGTTTGTTTTGGCTCAATTTTCACAGGTTTCAGTCCACAATCAGCTTGAACGCAGGGCAGCATGGAGAGAGGGAGAAAGAGAGAGAAGTTCATGGCATAGAGAGAGAGAGCTCATGGCATAGCAAGCAGGAAGTCATAGCTACCAAGGGAAGAGGAGGAATACACATCCTTAGGCCACTTTCATAAAGATTCATTTCTCTTTACCAGGCTTCACCTGTAATATCACATCCATCTATGACTCATTACTGGACTAATCCAGTATCATATACCAATGATTAGTTACTCCTCCCAAACCCCACTTATTTGTGTATGAGGGTTTGAAGGGACATCTAGACACATGCTGTAGGAATGTATAATGATCACATTCATCCAGGGACTTCATTCTTCTTCATTATCAAGTCTGTTCCAATTGCATTAGCATATTTTCTCATTCTCATAAAAAGCAACATATGTTTTTCACAGAGTCTTTATATTTCCCTCATTTGTCTGCATGGATCTCTTTGTATGCTCCAGTTTTCTGCTCAACTATCACTTTATTAGAAACACATAACTAATCCAACTTATACTTTTAAATACAGGCGTGTTTTGTCTGCAGTATATTATCTTTACTGCTGTACATATCACATGTTACTATCATATACACATATATCACATACATATGTATATACAAATATATAGATTCTTCTTCTTTACCAGGCCTCACCTGTAATATCACATCCATCTATGACCCATTACTGGACTAATCCAGTATCATATACCAATGATTAGTTGTTATATTGCTTAGTATGCATATTTATTTTTTGTTTATCTTTCCTATTTGAATTAAAGTGATAAAACAGCATAATCATTGTGAGTTCCTGGTTATATCAACTGCATGCAATAGATGAGTTTATTATGTATTTTCACTCCATGCCTCCCACATTAAGAATAAATTCAAGGCATAGAAAGACTTTGGAATATATATTTCTTATGACAGTCCTTTGCAAAGCTAGGTAGTGAGACAGGTGAAGCGTGATGGATTGGGGGATTAGATCTGGGTTATGGAACTATGTGTCACAAAATAGATAGAGAAAGAAATTATAGATTTAAGAATAGAAGAATGTGATTAAAGAAAAAGTGTTCACTGATATGATCCAGGCTTCGAGAGCAGATAAGAGTTTATGATGAAATTATATAAAAAGTGGCGACTTCTAAAGGTATATAGCATACAGTAAAGGAATAAAGGAACTCAAATTCATGAATAAAATAATCTAAGAAACATAAACACAATCATTATTTCTTTTATTGAGGCCTGATAAATTTTTCCTGTATCTTCAGAACAGGATGGATGGAAAAAGGAATTCGTACTTTGAGTTAAATTGTAAATGTTAATGTTTGTGGACCATGGTAGCAGTGAGAAATAAGGTCAAGTTTGATCCTTCTTTTAAATCAGAGTATGAGATGCTTCTTTATGGATTTCAGATACTGATTTCCAAAGTAAACTAAAATTTCAGTAGGAATGTAAGGAAATGCAAATTAATTTAAAATAAATATGAGAGGTCTTAAAAGCATTTATTCATAAAGGAAAGGTGGTTAGACACAAGGTGTTTGTCGATGGAAATGAGTCTGAGCTTGGGATGTCTTCCAGTATAGGAAGAGAAAAAAATTGTGCAGGAATGCTCCTAGAATAGTAATTAAGATAAAACTGAAATCATAACATGCAAAGGCTTAAGGACAAAACATTTAAAAAAGAGCCCAACTGTATTGTGTTCCATGCCCACTCTTTCCTCATCCCACATTGCTCTCCTGCCTCACTGGATGTTAACTACTCTAGTATATTTTTTCTCAAGAAAGACAACAAACCCCTACTCACCTCACAGTCTCCACATTCACATTTTTTTTCTGCACCTGCTCCTTTTATTTCCTGATGTATCAATAGGGCTAGCTCTTTCTAATCTCTATGAAACATAACCTACTCACAGTGATAGTACTAGTACGACTACCTCAACAAGAGCACTTATCTAATAGAAGAATTTGCAAAGTAAATACCTGACCAAATGCATGCAGTAATAGGAATAGGATCTGAGATCACAGAGAAATTGTATTCACAGGTTTTGTTTTGTTTTGTTTTGTTTTGTTTTGTTTTAGGTTTTTTGAGACAGGGTCTTGCTTTGTAGTTCAGGCTGGCCCTGAGTTCAGCCTCAAACTCACATCACAGCAATACTCCTGCCTCTGCCTCCCGAGTGCTGGCACTACAGGCATGAGCCACCACGCCCGGCACTGTGGTATGTGGTACTGGTTGCTGCTGGGCATGAGTCTCCACGGCCAGTATTGTATGTGGTTACCGGGGATTGAACCCAGATCCTTGTGCTTGCAAGACAGGCACCGGAACTACTGAGCTTATTCCCCGGTCCTATTCATATATTTTAAATGCCAAAGAGAGTATCTTGAAGAGTGGATCTTCCTGATAGAAGCAAGTGGGTTGACAGGACACAAGAAGATTCAAAGTTAAAAGGAAATATGATCCATCTAAAGAACTACAAAAGAGGTGGAATGTGCTAAGTGTGCACATGTGCTTATATTTCAGTTCTCCTCTGCAAGTGTTTCTGGCCAAATTAAAAATTAATAGGAATTTAGAAACTATCAATTGTTACTATATTTTATCTTGTGTCTGCAGCTATACTCTTCCTCTTCTAGTGTCTATTTTCCACTCAACAACCATAACAATCCTTCTAAAAAATAGGAGTCACTCCCATGTCACTCCCTTCCTTAAATCCTCTGGCCACAGTGGACTCCATATTTCCTTGAATACATTGTGTGGGATCCCTCCATACAAAATTTGTGCACTTATTGTTTTCAATGCCTAGTATTCTCTTGTGTTCAAACTATTGATGGGTTATGCTCTCATTATATTGTTTTCAAAGGCAAAACATTCCGAAGGGGCTTCATTGAACAAGTCTGTCTAGACTAGTCACACTGGCATCCTCCTAACTCTCAGTCACTTGCCCTTATTTCTGTGTGTATCCCACCTTGAGCCTGAATGTCCCATGATTAGAAACTTTGTTTTTATATATTCAAGATTATGTCCTCAGTGTACCTAATGCAATTGACTTAACAGTGTACTAAATGCATTAGACACCACAACCACATTTATCAAATGAATGAGAAAACAAGAATATTTTTGTTGAGATAATTAAAAAGTTATATTTGTTGAACAAATTAACAAATTGAGGTGAGAATGAGATATCAATGAATGTTAAGTAACTTTATATTTTAGGTCAAGAAATTTACATTTTATCTTGAGGAAACAGCATATAAAAAATAATCTTTTACAAGAGTAAGACTCGATCAGGTTTTAATTTTCAAAAGATGACTTTCACAATACAATTTCAAATAAATTAAAGGACATAAAATTAGTCAAGCTTCTGAGATAAACAATAGTTTTATCGAGTAGCCTGCTTCTAAAACTGGGTTGCCAATGAAAGATTATCTGTTGGGTTCTGGATTTCTTTCCTATCCCTCTAAGTTAGATTCTAGGTTCTTCTCAGCTTGAACAAAGAATTGAACTAAACGGGGAAAAAAAAACAGAGACAAAGTTTATTCAAGAAATTAACAGTGAAGAGTGGGAGAGAGACTGGCTGTCCTTAATGACCTTAGGCCAATTGAAGAGAAAAAGAATGAGAACAAAAATAAAAGTACATACTGTATCCAGGAAACACAACATGGTTTATCCTGTAAAGTTCAGACAGCAAGCCCTCTGCAATGTCAGTGAGTTCTTTAGACTGCTCAAATCTCTAGGAAACCCACAAGAACTTCTACCTACAGTTCCTGAGAGGCAGTTCTAGAATTGCACATTTCAGGTCATCGCCAGATCCAGGCCATCCTATTGAAACCTGGCTCCAGTTCTCAAGAAGTCCACGTTGGGCTTTGAGACCTGTTCTGCACATGGCTCTGGGACACATCTACTTCCCCAGCCAGGTTTGCCAGACTCTAAACTCCTATCTCAATAATGCAGGCAAGGAAGGAAAGAGCATGCACATAGAAAGGGACAAAGGGAATGGAAAGAAATCGTCATCCTAAAAACAGAAAATAACTGAATGACTGACTACTTCTGGTATGAGGTAGAGATTAAATGAAAGACAATCATCCATGTACTTAGCTGAGATAGCTGCTCTGATCAGAGACATTTGTTAATGCAAAGAGGAGACCTTACTTGACTAAGGGAGGTCTGAATGTTTGAGTCACGCTGCATTTCAATTAAGATAGAAAATTATGATTGGCTATTAAGAACATTAGAAAAGAATTTTAGAGGATAATCAAGAGCAGAATGCACAGCTGGGTGTCATTGACGTTGAGCTGGTAACTGAAGCCTTTGGAACTATGTGCCTCAGAGATAGTGGGTTAAAGAAGGAAGAGATCAGCAGAGAACATTCACAAAAAACCTAGGTATGGAAGGACTTGGAAAAAGATGAGAAACCCACAAAAGAGACAGAAGACTAATAAATTAAATAAGACAAAAATCTCATGAAAGGAATGTTTAGTTTCTTCTTTCTTTATTTTTTGCTTTTGCCTTTTTTTAAGCAACAAAAATTCTTTCAAAGGGAATGAATCAGATCAGAGCAGAGACTTCAGTAAATTTAAAAATAAATATGAATCACATTTAGTAAACAAATTTGAATAATAAGAGAGAAAAGACAGGTGTCTGGTGAACTATGTATCTTACAATGGAAGATCGTGGGGCCTGATTAAACAAAGACTGGAAGGAAGTAACAGACACAAAAATACAGCTAATATGTGAAAATAAAAAGAGCATTAGGAAAAGAGATGGCATCGGGCTCAGGTTAAACTGCTCCTTGGGACCTAAAGAACAAGTTCATTCCTGGGGTAAGATGCTAAGAAGAAAGGACAGATGAACTATCATTAAGGAATAAATATTTTACTGAGGGCACTGCTATCATGAGGTAGGTGGAATCTCCTGCTGAACACAAGGGGAAAGATGAGATGTTCATAGAATGGGGAAAAAAGAAAAAAACAAAGCACAGTTTATTACAGTTAGGGTGAAAAAGAAATCATTGAAGAACAATTTTTACAGTAGCAATTGATATGGTAATACAGAGAGAAGTAATGACATTAACCTGGGAATGCACACATTCTTCCAAGATAATTCCTCAACGTAGAGGGAGAGTGAAGAGTTGCTTTTATTTAAATACTGGTTAATTATAAAGTTTCTGTTGCTTGCAACCAAGAAATATGAATAATACTTTTAATTTAGGTTGTCACTAAGATAACAGAAAATATATAAATATTGTGTGTATAAAATGTACCAATAAAATCAATTAAAACAATTCATATATGTGTATCTATTTAGCATTTTCACTATAGTTCAGCATTTTCACTATACATAGGAAAGGAGAGGCAGGAAGGGGAGACACTATAAAGCATCAGCCACTATGCAGTTAAACTGCATAGCAGACACCAAGATCTAAGCTGCAGGGCAAAACACTGAAGTTCAGGAAACAAGTGATGGAAAGGAAAAAAGAAAGACACCAGAGGAGGCAAAGTTTAATGAAGCTGATTGGATGGAATTTGAGAAATAGTGATGTATTGTAGCAATTGTTATTCACCCTAACATTTAATCAGTATTGTCCTTGGGTATGGATATGATAATCATTTGAATGAATTTCAGCGCCAGCTGCACAAACTTATTCTGTACAGGTTATGGGAGTTTTTAAATCTCTACTTGATAGTAGAAGTAGTGGTTTATGGCAAAACTATTAAGCTATACCTGAGGCTAATAAGGAGCTGAAAATTACTATAATTCCACTTAGCATGACACAAGCTTAACTCGTCAAACTACTCACTGGGACCCAAAGTGCTGATGACAGCCCCACACCCTTCCAGCACTGTCAAACTCATAGGAAAATATTTCGCATTCCTACTAGTATTTCTGCTTTGGCAGAGTTCCTAGATCTTACATTTGTTTTTATTGTACCACCTGAGAGCCTCAGACTTCCAACACATGACGGCCTTGCCATGTCAGGGAAAATAGAAAGAGGTTGTCTTAGTTAAAAAGAAGAATGGGTGTCTGTCATTAACATAACTTAAATGGTAAATTATGGATCCTAATTAGTACATGCTACTTAATTTCTACACTGTCCTTAGCTTATAGTAAAATTAGAACATAATGGGAAGAGAAATTCAGAACAAGAATCATCATTTTCTTTGAAAAATGTATATGAATCTCTTCAAAACATAGTAACTATTAAATGTCTGGAACGTTTATACCTCTTACTAGTTAATTCAAAAATTTTGTACATGTATATATTTGTGAGTACATAGGCATTTTGTACATATGTGTATATGTTGTACATAGTATAACATATATATTATAACTATGTAGACAATATTTAAATAGATACACACATATGAATTCTTTTTAATTGATTTTATTGGTACATTTTATATATACAATATTTATATATTTTCTGTTATCTTAGTGACAACCTAAATTAAAAGTATTATTCATATTTCTTGGTTGCAAGCAACAGAAACTTTATAATTAACCAGTATTTAAATAAAAGCAATATATGGCAAAGATACTGGGTAGTTTGTAAATACTAAGCCTGCAGGCCTTGGACAGCTACATAGGCCATCACTTGCCAGCCATGGACACTATCGTGCACACTGACTTGGTAGGTCCCCTGCCTCGTACGACAGTCCGGGTTGACCATGGCTCCCTCCTGGAATGGAGGAGACTCTATGCAGTTCCTGCTACTTTATCTCTAGCTTCCATTCCAAGCACACCAAGAGACCAGGAGATGAGCTGTTTGGCACGGCCTAGGTCGCACTTCCACACACTAGCTACAAGAAGCCGAGGAATGGGAGATACCCCTTGTGGGACACAGCACCTGCTTTCACTGGAATGCCTTTGTGCCTAAAAACAGGAAGCTTCCACCCCGAAGCATGATTCTGCTGGTGTCAGTTTTTTTACTAATAAGTAGAATTTAAGAATAAAGAAAATGGAATTTTTTTCTTTTTTTTTTAAATCCAAGTAAGAGAGACTTTGAAGCTTTCTTTTTTGATCCCATAATCAATATGTCAGGACTCGAATTCAGATAAGTGCAGCAGAATTATAGATATGTCTTCATATCCTTGAACATGTAGAGACCCTCTCTGCAAGATCCCTTGACGTTCTGTATCAGTTCATTCACACACTGCAGTCCTTTCTCTCCTGTTACACCTTCCTCTCTTTCTGTACTCCAGAAAATACTCCGAGTCCAATCGACCCAAGAAAACCACATCAGGCAAGTCTTCTATATAAAGCATCAGTTAAACAAGTTTTGAAGAATTAAAAAACAAAAGCCACATTAAGTTCAAGAAGCATAGAGTAAGAGGCAAATGAGGAAACTGAAGTTGTCAGAATCTATGATCCTGAAAGGGCGACAGGCAGGAACAGTGACCGTGGAAGGGAGGCGCCGCCATGCTGACGCTCACTCCTGAAGGAAGCTCTTTCAGGCTGCTGTGGGATCTTCATAGCGGGGACGTAAAGAAGGGGACCAATGGTTGCTGACAAAGATCATCACTGACTTCTCAGCTTTCCTGTTGCTGGAATCCTACTGAAAAGAATTAGCAGGGAGGCGGCTGGGAAAGAATGAAATTTAAAAAGCCACAGTTCCAGTATTTCAGAGTCACTGAATAATAAGCATACATTTCTAAACTGTTTAATAAGTTTTAATCAAGAGTAAGCCTGAGATAACCTTCATATGGGTAAGTCATTTGCATTTAGTCTTCAAAGTAGTGAAACGTAATCATTCTCTGTGAGACGGGAATATGCAGTACACGTGCCTGGCCTGAGTCTGCCTCACACGACTTGTTCCACGGTGGGTGGATGACTTAGACTTGACTTCAACTCAACCTGTAGTTTTCCTTACATGTAATTTACAAATACCTTCTGCATTTTCCATAATATAATTATGCATGTCAAATTTAAAAAATGTCAAAAATGTTTCTGTTAAAGGATAAAAAACATTTTCCTCAAAAGCCTTATAAATGTTAATATAATGCAAATTCAGGCATTTGAATTTCTTCCCATCCTGGTGCCAAATTACTTGGAAATACTTGGTGCAAAAGGCTATCATCTTAGAGCCATCACTGAACACAAATGTCTGCGGGGTCCGCTGCAGATGGGAAAGCTCAGTGAGGTGACCTGCAAGCATCCAGGCTGAAAAAGCCAAGGAGCTGGGATGGTCTGACACGCTCACTTCTGTAAAGGCAGAGAAACAAAAGACCTCAGCCCGGTGTTGTGTGGACAGCAAATGACTCATTTACCACATTCACTGCTAAGGGTCATGAGAAATTGCCAATAGAAGCAAAACAATGCTAAGGTTGATTTTATCATAGCAGCCAGAAGAATATCGATGGGGTGGAAGGACCGAGAAAAGGCAGAGCACAGGGCCAGCTTGTGATTGGTGGTAAGGATAGAAAAGAGAAAATGCTCTTCAGAAAGTTGCCTCTTAGCTCAAGTGCTTCACCAAGCACGTAAAACATGAAGAAAAAATTATATACACTAAGGTGTAATGACATAACCTGCTTTCTTCAGAGATATAGTCCAAGCTACTTTTCTCTGAGGCTGCTGGGTTAAAAAAAATAAACTGATTGTTATTATTGGTTATTGTTATACTAATTTTTATTTGATTAATATCTACAAAGAAAATATTGAAGGGATAATATATAAGGAAGAAAATTATGGAAAGTCTACTTCTTTTATTTTTTTTTCCTTACTGACAGAAGTCACAGGGAATTCTTTTCATTGAATAAATAAATATTTTAAACTTCCAAGCCAAAAATATTAAACCAAGAGATCAAATGGATAGTACTTGTATTTCAACAACCACAGGACCATGAAATTAAGGATGTACTGTTTCTCAAAATAATAGTAAATTCATAACTTTGAAAAAAGATACAGGGAGGAATTTGTAGAGGAAAAATTAAAATAGTAATGTTAGAAATAATCAGAGGTTTTATTTTTGACAAGAATGGAGTAGCAAGTAGTAGATTTTCTTTCCACTAGACACAGCCGTTTACTGGAAACTATCTGCCGAACAATAGCTTTCCAGATGTTGGACTTAGAGGTGGTAAAGAACCGACAAACCTGAGAGATGGGGAAACAAAGGGCATTCTTTATTGGCCTGGCTTGTTTCTTTGGGAGAGTTTCCAGGCCCAGGTGCACTCTCTTGTAAGTTCATAACATGTAAGGAAAGCATTACATCAACTACTCCCACAAAATCTCCCAGAAATTTGAAAGGAGAAAATCCTTAATTTATTCTATTGTGATCAGCATTGTTGTGGTTTCAAAACCAAACCAACAGAAAGAGAAGGAAGAAGATGAAGCAGAAGAAAAGAAAGAAGGAGAAGAAGCAGGAAGAGGGGAAGAGGAAGTGAAAGGAAAAGGGGAAGAAGAAAAAGAGGAGGAGGAGACAGGAGATGTTGGTCTCTCATGAACACAGGTGAGTAATTTCTAAACAGAATTTTATTTTATTTATTTATTTTACATTTATTTATTTATTTATTTGAGACAGGGTCTCGCTTTGTAGTTCAGGCTGGCCCTGAGCTCAGCCTCAAACTCACATCACAGCAATCCTCCTGCCTCTGCCTCCCGAGTGCTGGGATTAGGCGTGAGCCACCACTCCCGGCACTGTGGTATGTGGTACTGATTGCTGCTGGGCGTGAGTCTCCACTCCCAATATTGTATGTGGTTGCTGGGGAATCGAACTCGTGCCCTTGAGCTTGCAAGACAGGTGCCGGAACCACTGAGCTAACTCCCCAGCCCTCTAAACAGAATTTTAACAAATAGATTTCCTTATTATGTAAAAAGCATAAGACATCATTAATTGGGTTTTATTTCAGGAAAGTGAGATGATTTTCACATGTGATAATTAATATTTCAGAATAAGCTGAAATAAAATTACATTATATTATCATCTCAATAGATATATTTAAAAGTATTTCAAGAATATCGTATCTATTCTGGAAAGGAAAACTGGCTGCAAATTAAGAACAGAGTAGAATTTCCTCAACTAAAGGGAAATAATTAAAAAAATCTAAATGTACATTATATTTCATGGTATGATTTCTCTATAATGTAAGGAACATGGCAAAGACCAACATTCAATTTTACTTAGAAAAGTATTAACAGTTTTGTACAGTATGGTAAGAAAATTAAAACATCCAGCTTGAATTCAAAGAAGTAAAACTGCTTTGTTATTGTTATAGGTTTCATTGTATCTTCGAGATTCTTTGCAAATGATATGGTCATCTGTGTATAAATTTAGGAGGAATCTAAAGTTAAAGATACTAGAACTAATAGATGAATTCAGTCACGTCACAAGATGCAAGTTGAATTTTAAAAAAATTATGTCTTATAAACTGAAAACAAAAGATCAAAAATAAAAATTCGGAATAATTTAAATAGCATCAAAAACATTAAATGCTTGAGGATACATTAGACTGAAAATTTGTAAGACTTATATTCTGAAATTACAAAAACAACAAATGAGAAACTAAAGAACTAGCAGCTTTGTATAATTTGTACAGTTTCAAGTCAGGAACTGTGATGACTTCTGCCTTGCCTTTGTTGCACAGAGCGGCTATTATCACTCTTAAGCTTCCAAATTAATTCTAGTACTATTTCTTCTAATTCTGTGAGATATGCTACTGGAATTTCAATCAGGATCACATTAAATTTATATAACAATTTTGGAAGTAGGACCATTTGTATTATTTTGGTTTTTTGAACCCAAGAACAGGGTTATCTCTCCATTTTCTGATATCCTCTTTGATCTCATTTTCGAGAGTACTAGAGTTTTATAGAGGTCTTATACTTTCTTCAATAGATTTATTTCTAGCTATTTTATATTTTTGGATGCTATTTTGGAAGGTGTTGTTTCCCTAATTTCCATCTCAGTGAGTTTGCTATTTGGGTCCAGGAAGGCCAATGATTTTTGAATGTTAACTTTGTATCTTGTTATATTACTGAATTTGTTTATTAAATCCAGAAGTCTTTGGGTGGAGCTTTTGGAACTTCTTGTAGAATATGTCTTCTGCAAATACTGATAATTTAAATTCCTCCTTTTCTATACTTATTCCTTTTATTTCTTTCTCTTATCTAATTTCTCTGGCAAATGTTTCTCGAACTATATTGAACAAGAGTGGTGACAATGGACATCTTTGTTCCTGTTTAGAGTGAAAGCTTTCAGTTTTTGTCCATTTACCATACTGTTGGCTGTTGGTTTATCACAGATGGCTTTTATGACATTAAGATAAAAACCATAGGTTTTTTTTTAACATAAATGGGTTTTGGATCCTCTCAAATGTTTTTTATATATCTATTGAGAGGATTGATTTTTTTTCCTTGCTTCTGTTATTGCAATATATAATATTTATTTATTTGTATATATTGAATCATTCTTTTATCCCTGGGATTAATTTCATTTGGTCATAATGTGTAAATGTTTTTTATAATTTGTTGTATTCTATTTGCCAGTATTTTATAAATTTTTGCATCTATGTGATAAAAACAGCATGGCACGAGCAAAAAAATGATACCTGAGGATCAATGGAACAGATTGGAAGAGCAGCTCTAGACATACTCAGCCACCTTCTCTTTGACAAAGGAGCCAAGCACCATTAATGAAAGAGAGATTCTTTAATAAATGGTGCTGTAAAACCATCTTTCTACTTTATATATTTTATACCATATAAATATTATAAATATTACATATTTTCTACCACATATTTCACCACACACTAACCTAAAGTTGAAAAGAACCAAGATCTAAATATTAAACAGAATGCTTAATGTGCTGGAAGATTGAATAGGTGCAATTCTCAAGGACATCATTATAGGCAAAGACTTTCTGAATAAAACCTGAGTCCCACAGGAACTATCACAAAGAATCAACAGTTGTGATCACATCTTATTAAAAAGCTTTTACACAACAAGAGAAACCAACAGAGCAAAAAAGACAACCCACAGTGTGGGGAATAAACTTTTTCCAGTTTTCTTCATACAAAGGACTGATATCTAGAATATATAAAAAAATCAGAAAAATCAGAACCCCCAAATTTAAAGATCCGATCCAAAAATGGTACCTGAAATCAATAGACATTTCTCAGATGAAAAATGACAAATAGAAAATAAAAATATATGAAAAAAAATTTTATTTCTTGTCACTTGAGACATGCAAGTGAAAATAGTGTTGAGATTTCATCTCATTCCAGAAAGAACGGTGGCTATCAAGAAATCAGTGGATAACAAAGGCCAAAGGGTCTGGGTGAGAAAAGTGCTCTTCTGCACCACTGATGGGGAAATAGACTAGTACAAATACTGTGGGAATCAGGGAGGAGATTCCTCCAAGAACTAAAATTAGAGATTCTATTTGATCCAGCTATTCCCTTTCTTAGTATCTTCCTGAAAGAATTAAAAGCCTCATACCACAGTGATTTATACACAGTATTTATAGCAGCACAATTAATAATAGCTAAATCTTAGAAACACTCCAAATGTTCATCAATTGACAAATAGACAAAGAAAATGTGGGGTTTTTTAAAAAATATAATGGAGTACTACTCTGTCATAAGTAGTTAGCTTGAGAAATTTATAGCTACATGGACACATTTTGAGACTACACTCTTAAGTGAAATAAATTAAACAAACATGTTTAAATACTAAAATTTTTTTGGTGTGAAAACCAAGAGTAAAAATGAGAAATAAAATGTAAAATAGACATTGAGAAATCTGAAGAAAATGTTCAAGTGAGAAAAGGAACATGGAAGGGGAGAGAGGAAAAAGAAACAAGGAACAAGAAAAAAAGAGAAAGTTGAAGAAAAAATGGAAACAAAGTTGTCATAGATAAAAGTGAAGGAAATGGGGGGAAAGAGGAGGAAGCAAAGTACATCATGTACTAGGACAAATGCCCTATGATGAATATATCATTATGTATGTAGAAATGTACTAATAAATGTTTTGCTAATATATATATTATATATAAATATATATATATATAAATATATATATATTTATATTTATATATATAAAGGCTATATATATATATATATATATATATATATATATATATATTCATTACAAGAAAGACAAGGACAGAATATATCAAAGGTGATAAAGTCCAGAGCACCTGGCTTCATAAAAATAGAGATGACTCCGCATTCCTACAGATCAAAAAGGAAAACTGCTTTTGCAAGGCCAATGTCACAGAAGAAAAGTTTGAATTATTAAATATCTTTTAGGCCACTTTACAGATCCTGCTTCATTCCAAGTATTGAGGAAGCAGATACTAAGATACAATTAGAAGTGCAAAATATTTATTGGAAAAATGCATGTAAAATACCCTAGACAAGGAAAGCCTTCCTGGTGTAGATCTGACACTTGGGAGCAGAGGAAGATTGGAAAAGAAGAGTTGAAGACTGTGATGCTGCACAAGGAAAGTTTTGCCTGTGGGGAAGAAGACCCAGGGTTCGGATTGCCTATTAAAGTGTCTCTTTGGGGGTAGTGATGGTCAGATTTACTGTACTTGAAGACTCAGATTTTGTCTAGTCTGAGTAGGCAGCTGAGGCAGCTGAGAAACTATGAGTGAATCCTACAAAATAGTCTGTGTCACTCTTGACAACAAAACCTTTCTTGAAAAGAGACCTGAGTGTGGTTTCATAGGGCTTCACCCAGCCTGTCAGACTTCTGTAGTGCTTGTCTGTCAAAACAAATATCCAACAGAGGGGTTTTCCAGAAACTAAGTATATTATTCTAATTATACACTTGGGAACTGGAAACGTGGCTTATTGGAAAGTCCATTGCTAATTGTCCATCCTGCCTATGCTGACTTTGGCCAGGAGTCCATCGTAACCCATCTGTCATGTTACAAATCAAGCAAAAATGTGTGATGATGCTTTAGATTGTTTCATCCTTTGGTAGTCATATTGGATAGAATCAGTCTCTATCTCCCTGTCTCTGTCTTTCTGTCTTGGTCTCCTTTTTTCTGTATGCCCCCCCTTTCTCTTACACACACACACACACACACACACACACACACACACACACACACACACACACTGGCCTGTGCACAGTACACAATGGTTTTCCTCACAAAAACAACACCTAAGTATAGAAAACTGTTGTTCTAATTTCTCGGCTAAATACAGTAATTTGCCTCTTTAGATTTCTCTAGATTTATCATGTTGATATCAAACTCAGTTTCAACTACTGTGGACAAAGGTTAAGCTCTCTAAGGCCTTGTTCAAGTTTGTCTATCTTGATTTGAAATGAGCAGGAAAATGCCTCTGCTTTGGCTGGAGATAGATAGTGCTAACACATCTATGTAGCAATTCTTTCTAGATAAATCTGCCTCTTCAGAAATTCTATAACCTGCACATCTAAGCCTTTCCATAATGTACGTTTGTTTGGGGACTTTTAGAGTCCTATAAGCCTTTCTCCTGGACTTTATCTTCAAATACTACTCCTGGGTTTGCATGGCATTTCAGGTTCTCATAAGCACTGTATGTTGACATTACAAGATAATTCAATTTAAATATATGATTTAGTTGCATGAAGTGAATTTAGCACTTAAAATTAATTAGTAGATTTCAGAAACATGAGTCAAAAGATGGAGAAAGAAAAAGTACTCTATACTATTGAGAGTTCTCTTTCTAAAAAAGGAAAAGATAGAAGAATCTCTGGAAAAATCCTGAAGTTTTCCAAGGGAGACAGTTTTGTTTTGTTCTATTTTAAAATGTAATTTAAGTGCATTAAATCATTTTTTGGAAGTAGCAGGTAAAAACAGATTGCCAAGAAAGAAAAGATAATCAGTAGTCTGTACTCCATGCAACTATAAAATGAGTAAGACAAAGTAAAAGACATGAACATTAAAAGAAAGACACTAATCCTTATAAAGAGAGTCATGAACTCTCTTTAAGAGAGTCTCTTAATGATGTTTCAGTCAATGGCAGGCCACATATACAATGCTAGTTCCAGAAGATTATATTGGAGCTGAATAATTTCTATCCTCTAGAGACATCATGGCTGTAATAACAGCCTAAAGCAATGTATTTCTCACATGTCTTGTGATGATATCAATGCACACAAACTGAGGCTTCCAATATAAAAGTGTAACATGATACACAATTAAATACAGCAGCAGATATATTAGTAAATTAGCATGTTACTGTGGTATGTATTTACTATATTTTTATCATTATTTCAGTATGTAGGGCTCCTATTTTTTAAATAAAAATTATTGTTCATCAAGCTGGGAAAATTCTCATTTGTCTCATATTTACTGTGCTTTTTGGCTGCAATACAAGGCCATATGTAGTATTATGACCTCCATCGCCCGTTAGTACAAGTGCATTCACTACATGATGTTCGCACGGAGATGAGACCACTCCAGACTGCATTTTCTCAGATCAGATTTCCATTGTTAAGTGATACAAGAGTAAATAAGCAAATGAATAGAGCTGGTATTTGCTTTTCTTTATTTCTACCTTGCTCGATGTAAAATAAACCTTGAATGGATCTCAGATAAGTGAGAAATGCTTGAAAGGAGACTCTGAAATATGACCTCTGGAGAGAGGCTTTATTCTTAAAGAATAAATTCTTATTCTCTTTAATTCTTAAAGAAGAAAGTCTTTATTTCTGGAGAGAGGCTTGTAGAATGGGGGAAAAACATTTAGTGCAGAAAGCTGCATATCACTATCAATGGGAAATAGAGAGAAATGATGATAGAAATTGTTGATCAAGCTGAATTTTTAGCCTTTGACATAACAATCCATGTGGATTCCTTGAAACAAAATATATCCCTGGGTTGATATGGGAGAATGATGTCTAGGAGGACTACACTTCAAATAAGAAATAAACAAAGCAAAGACTATTACAGTATGATCAGATACATGGAGCACCAGCACTGGGGACAGTAAGAGGACTGAGTGTGGCCTTGGAAGGTGTCTGCAAAACTCACAACTATGACACATAAAATAATTTGGGTCTTGTGTGAGCCACAGTGAAAGCCATGATGACTGACAGGATCAGCCTCTGAAGGAACTAAATATGACATTAACATTGTGAAAATATAGATTCCAGACATTTCTTTCTCTTTCTTTCTTTCTTTCTTTCTTTCTTTCTTTCTTTCTTTCTTTCTTTCTTTTTTTTTTTAACTTTGGACCTAAAGGAGTTTTGAGCAAGAAAAGGAAATGGAAAAAATGATCACATAGAATCTTTCTCATTCCTTAGCTTCCATTGGGTGTTGATAAGTGAGACCTGAAAATATCTACATAATGGTTTAAAATTATACAAAAAGGTTATAACAAAGGACTTCCAGTACTAAAATATAAACTTAAGTGTTTATGTTTTCTTTACTCCATTCATTCAGGCATATATTTATATTTCAGCTCTAGTATGTACCAAATACTGGCCAAAATATCAATTATATAAGAAAAAGGCATCATAGGCATTATAAATATAGGGATGAGATGTATTATCAGTTCATGAGGAAAAATAAAGAAAATATGTAACATAGTGTTGGTCAATTGTATGAAAAGCAAAGTATTTAGGAAAAGTTTTACAGTAGAAAGAAATCATGAGCAAAATTGTAAATGGTGTGCATGATTTTGCCAGTTTAATTTCAAGGTTTAGTTCAGGAGGAACAGAAGTATCCGAGAACAATTTAAGGTGAAGAAATGAAAGCACCCACATACATTTAGTTGTAGCTCTGCCCATAGCAGAAGTCATAAGTACTTCAGGACTGAGAGGAAAATGATGCTGGCTGCAACTATTCAACTCAGTCAATGTGAAAACAGCCACACTCAACTTTTAACCAAATGAGTATGGCAACACCTTAGTAAGATTTTACTTCTAGAACATAGAAGCTTTGATCAGGTACTCTTTCAATGTTGCATTTGAAATTTAATTTGGAGACACTGAGACTTTATGACAGACTTGAAGATTATGATATAACAATTATAGAATTGTTTTGTTCTGATTGTATATTTGTACCTAAACCAACTGATTTCACCTCTAAACCTCTTCTAATTTACTGTAACAATCACTTGTTAGCAATGTGACATTACTTCAATATAACTAGAACTATATCTTAGTTTATGTTGCATCCATATCATTAGACATACTTAATAGAACAGAGTAAATTCAGGGATAATTATATAGCATGAAGGACTACACATCTGTCCTGTAGTCTGAGAAATTTGGAACTAGGATATTGAAACACTGTGGCTTTTCAAAAGAAAAAGTGAAGTACTGGAAGGAATACTTCACCTTCCTTCCATGGTGTCTTCAGTGATCTGGAGCAACATCTGACATGAGAAGATGCTGGGAGGAAAAAGTGTAGGATCTAAGGGAAAATATTCCACTGAAAAAACTCTGAAAGAGTAAATCCTAGGAGTGTTGTTTCATTTGGGTGAGAATAAGAAGTGCTCTCATTTTCCAATGAGTAAGAGAAAAAGAAAAAATGTAGAAATCTAGTTTCCAATCCCTATGCAGGGACATCAGTAATTGTGAATTCTTCAAAGAAAAATGTGTGAAAGAAAGAGAGATTTTTTCAGGGACAGAGAGGTACTGAACTAGCTCAACAAGCAGGTCCTGCTTGTAGGCTCTTCTGGCATATGCTGAGACATTGAATACTATATAAGCTTGAGAAATTTGGTGGGAAAGAGAAGAAAGATTCATTGCTGGTGGATACTCTATTTACCAGAATCCTTTAACCTGTTGAGAGTCAGAGAAGAGAGAGGATATATAAACAATTTACTACAGAGAGTTGTTTCTGGTCCGAAGGGTTTTTATTTGACATCAGAAACATGGTAGGAATGATAAGTAGCTATTTTTGCATACAAATAATTTTAAGATACGGTGCATCTAGACTCTCACACTAAGGATCTGAAGGAAATATTTATAACTTCCTTAAGTCTAGTTCTGAGAAGATACTTCAGGAGTGAAACAGTTTCCCATACACACATTTGAAAGATATGCTTAAGTCCTGACTATGAGAATTGTAAATATGACCTTATTCATGAATAAGGCTTTTATAGCTGTAATTAAAATAAAATCAGATTAGGATGTTCCCTAATCTAATAACTGGTGTCTTTAAAAGCAATTAGGCTCTGACCTGCTTATTGAAACTGGAAGATGGGAGTATAATCTCCCTCGATGACTACATTTCAGAGGAATGACCCTCTGGTCCTTGAGAATGAATGATAAAAATATAAGGGGCTATAAATTTGATGAAAAGATTTACA
Organism: Petromus typicus; assembly: GCA_004026965.1. NCBI lineage: Eukaryota > Metazoa > Chordata > Mammalia > Rodentia > Petromuridae > Petromus > Petromus typicus. The sequence goes on from PVIR01003446.1 coordinate 37,801, forward strand.
AATATTTTCATCTCAAAGGATAGTGATAATGAACAACTACAAGTGTTCTAAAATAAATGTTGTATTTAAAAAATAAGGCATGGCCTACAGGGAGGAATACAACTGTCTAAAGTTTAACAGGAATTGCGGGAATGTTAACAGAAAAAAGCAACCCAGCAGCACCTCGATTCAGAATATCTAGCCTCTGACACCATAAAATAATGAATTTCTTTTATTTCAGTTGACTCAGTATCTGGTGATTTGTTGCAGAAACGCTGATATGTTAATACGGTAATCAACAATGTGTAATTTAAGGCACTATTCCAAGAGTTTCACAAAGCATAAGGACATCTCAGTGATAGAAACATCCTTCCAAGAAATGACAGTACTAAGAAGGAGTAAGATTATCTATAAATTGAAAATTGAAACAGTTCCAAAATGTACATAAGATGGATAGTTAAGTCTTCACAATGTTACTAATCTTATGTGCCCTTTTCTGTTTGGCCATTTATAAGTGAAATGTGAGCACCCCCAAATCTAAATTCACACTTCATTTTTCACAGTGAAGCCTGCCTAAAGATGTTCACTGTACTGTCCTCTCTCCTTAAATCTATTATTTTGCCACATTTTAATTATTTTCTTACAGGGTTTTCTTCTTTAGTTAGATGATGGCTCGCTTATCTTTGACAACTATTTCCTCAGACCCTTGCCTATGGCAGTGACCTGAATGGCATCTCATGTAAGAAGTAGAGGATGAACTTCTTTTTTAATCTACTAAAATTGCAAGTAAATCCCAAGATATTAACAACAGCTAATAGGGTGTTAAAATATAAATACATAGAAATCTATGATAAAGTAACAGCAAACCACAGAGTCATATAAAGGCCACTATTATATAAATTGTTTTTATAGTTACTATTTTATATAAGATCACAATGTATATTTACACACAGATGTAGTATAGTTTTGAATGATGTATTCTCCAGAAAGATATCATGTAATACAGCACTAGTAAATTAATTCTCATCAACTTTTGGAATCTAGTATGTCTGTTTCCAATAGCTTATCTAGAATTCTACTCATTTTTTACACTGTTAAATATATTATTACTTTTATAATATCTAAGATATCTTGGATGATTGCAATGAAAAGTATATGATTTTTGATCAATAACTTTCTATTCAGGATATAAATAAAATCTATAGGGTATGCTGACAATAGAATATACCTGAAAAATAAAATTTTGCAAAACCGAACCATTTTTATTGTTGCAGAAAAAACTGTAGTTTACCTACCAGATCATGGCTTCTGTGAACATTTCAAACAAGCCCTAAGTGAAACAATATAAAGTTCACCAAACAATGGTGTTAAATTTCTTTTTGAGAAAATTTATATGAAAAATCTATCTATAAAGCAATAATATTAGGATGATTTCATAAGAACTATGTAAAATATTTAGAAAAAATTAAGTAACTGTTTTAGTTACTGTTTTTTAACTATAACTCATTTACTAATTCTAAATTAGTCTTCATCTTTCTACTAAATTCATCTTTTGAATGAGAATTATTCTTATTCACAATGTGGTTTGCACTCTGTAATTCTGTCTCTTGTATATTAAGAATATAGACTTTGGGACTAGACACTTCTGGGTTCTGATTTGGCTACACACGTGGAAATAATGTTTCTTCTTGGGGACTTTTTCATCTATGTTTATTAGGGATAGTGGTCCCTAGTTCTATTTTTTGGCTGGTTCTTTCTCTGTTTTTGGAATCAGTGTAATGGCTGCTTCCAAGAATGAATTTGGGAGTACTGCTTCTCTTTTGATTTCATTAAGGAGTTTGAGAAGTAATAATATTAGTTCTTCTGTAAAAGTCTTGTAGAATTTTCTTAGTAAAGCCACCAGAACCAGTACTTTTCTTTTCTTTCTTTTTTTTTGTAGCTTTTTAATTACTTTTTTAATTTCACAGATTGATACTGGGATATGTCCATCAACAGGAGACAGGATAAAGAATAAAATGGAATATAGATGCAAAAGTCCTAAATAAGTTATTGCCAAACAGAAAACAGAGAATCATCAAGAAGATCATACACCTGACCAACTTGAATTCATCCCAGGAAAGCAAGGATGGTTCAACAAACATAAATCAATAAATCAATACGCTATATTAACAGGGTCAAGAACAAAAACCATATGACCATCTAATAGATGCAGAGAAAGGGTTTGGCAAAATCCAACACCATTCAGGATTAAAATCCTACAGAAAATATGAATAATTTGTTTTTATCTTAACCTGGTAAAAGCCATTTATGCAAAATCAAGAGCCAGCATCATACTAAATGGTAAAAAACAAAACCTTTCACTCTAAGATCTGGAACGAGACAAGGATATCCACTATTACCACTTCTGTTCAATATGGCAGTGGAAATATTAGCCACAGCAATTAGACAAGAATTAGAAATAAATAAAATGAATAAAAATAGGAAAAGGAGAAGTTAAACTGTCATTATCTGCTGATGACATGATACTCTATTCAGAAGTTCCTAAAAACTCAACCGAAAGACTGATAGACTTAATCACCAGATTTAGTAGCATAGATGGATATAAGGTCAAGGCTCAAAAATCAAAGTTGTGTCTTATACTGGTACAAATCCCCATTATGGAGTGCAATCATGATGTGTATATTTAATGTACCAATAAAGATAATTTTAAAAAAATCAATAGCCTTTGCATACACAAACAACAGACCCTCTGAGATAGAAATTGGGAAGTCAGTTCCTTTCACAATAGCATCCAAGAAAATGAAATCTAGGAATTAACCTAATAAAGGGGTGAAAGACCTCTACTCTGAAAACTACAACACTCTGAAAAGGAAGATTAAAGAAAATATCAGAAAATGGAAAGATATCCCTTCTTCCTTGGTAGGAAGAACCAATATCATAAAAATGGCTATACTCCCCACAAGTACCATATAGATTCAATGCAATCCCATTTGAAATCCCAATACTATATTTCACAGAGCTACAGAAATTAATTCAAAAATTCATCTGGAATCTGCAGATACCTAGAATAGCAAAAGCAATTTTAGACAAGGACACAGCAGGTATATCACAATCCCCACCTTGAAACTATATTATAAGCTACTGTGAGTAAATTTTAAAAGATACAGAATTCAGTATATCCAAGCAAAATCTGCACTCTTATAATTACTGCAGCATTAGTTGCCCTAATAAAAATATAAAGGTAGACTATTGATTAATTAAAAAATGTATAACTATTTGTGATATTTGTTAAATATCAGAAGTATTTTATTTATTCATCTCTGATTTCATTTATTTGTTAATTTAATAACACAGTGAAACTGCTGTGTGTGGCACTCTGTTGCGTTCCCATTCTTTTTTTTTATTGAAATCTTTATTGGTACATTACATATATGCATCATGATTGCACTCCATAATGGGGATTTGTACCAGTATAAGACACAACTTAATTCTCATTTTTTCCCATATCCCTACCCACCCTACCACCCCCATTCTTGGTGGGTCTCACGTGCATAGAGGGCCACAAAGAGATTGGAGGTTTCCTTTGACCTTTACACAACATTGTATTAAACAAATAGCCCAAATTAGCTTCATGAGTGAGTGATAACTAATTTATTCAAAACTATTATTATATTAGCCAGTACTGATGTTTTATACTATCAATGTTAACCATATTGAGATCTAAAGTTCACCAAATACAAACTGATATATTTTGTTGATTTTCTCTCTGAGCATTCTGGAAAAGGTATCTTACTAACATTTCAAACGTCCTTTGTTATAATATTTTTTTTAGTTCACTGAATCTTTAAAAGATGAATTTTAATTATTTCTTGCTTTATTTATGATAAAAGGAGTTCTATTAATATAAATTTCTTTTCCTCTATTATTCTTTCCTCTCACACATACATTTTATATTAGAACTAAGTACTAGATAATTACATAGTGACTCATTTTGGCATTTAATAGAAATCACACTGTAAATGATTTAAAGAAATAAAACTAAATAATTTATATGTTTTCTCCCACAGTGTAAAATGCAATATTAAAAATAACAAAATTGAGAAAAATTAATTACATTCAAAAGGATTTAAAGTTTCAGAATGTAGGAAATAATATGCTTAGATAATAGATGATTTTAAAATAAATAAAAGTTTGTATTCTAAATATAAAACAGTTTATCTTACATCTTTTTCTCCTGTTTTTGTTTGTTGAAGTCGTGCTCCCTCAAGATATGGGAGTCAGACTTTACACGGTTTTATCCCCACTCATCCAATATCTCTAGGCTGCCTTGATGCATCATCCTACTTCCGTACCAAAGCCTGGGAGATTATAAGGCCATTACATATTTCAAACATATTTAGCTTTTTTTTTCCTCAGTATTATATTCATTTCACCTTATATTATTACTCATGCTACTATGGAATCCTGTGTATTAATATACTCTTCCCACTTATGAAAAAAGTAAGAATTAATTTTGCATGAATAAAATAATATAAAAATATTATGCGCAAGGTTACACATTGGGACCAGGGATTTATCTCAGTGGTTCTGGTGCCCACTTTGCAAGTGCAAGGTCCTGGATCTGATCACCAGAAAACACATACAACAATGTCAGGTGTGGTGACTCACACACACCAGCAATTAGTACCACATACCACAGTGCTGGGTGTGGTGTCTCATGCCTGTAATCCCAATACTCATAAGGTAGAGGCAGGAGGGTTGCTGAGTGTGAGGCTGAGTTCAAGACCAGCCTACACTACAAAGCAGAACCTTGTTTCGAAGGGAAAAAAAATGCATCTTGTATCACTCCACAGATACTAAAGAGAAGTAGCAAAGTAAAAGTGAGAAAGCTTGAGATAATAATGATCATAAATTTTCAAGGTTGCTCAATGACCTATTACTATTAGAATCATGAAACTCTATAAAATTGGTTAGGACAATTTCTGGTTCCCTACATTAAAACTGAAGCAAAAAAAATCACTGTCTTCAAAAAATATGAATCCTATACTGACTTTTAATTTTATAGAACAGAAAATTTAGAAAAATAAACAAAAATTAAAAAATAAAATAAAAAAAAGTTTGAGACAGGCTGGCCCTGAGCTCAGTCTTGAGCTCACAGCAATCCTCCTGCTTCTGCCTCCAAAGTACTGGGATTTCAGACATGAGCCACCATACCCTAATACTGTGGTATGTGGTTCTGATTGATGGTAAGAGTGAGTCTCTACACCCAGCATTGTTATATGTGGTTACTGGGATCAAACCTGGCCCCTTTCACTTACAAGGCAGGCGCCAGAACCACTGAGCTAAATCTCTGGCCCAAGAGGTAATCAATTTTAACAGTACATTTTACTTTTTGAGATCTCCACAATACTAAAATTTTAACATTTAATCCAAATGCATTTGCATACTTAAATATATTTAACATATACAAATACCCACACTTTGAGTCATCCCTCTGGATTTATGCTGAATAGTTTGAGGTTCCTTGTAGATACCAACAACCATGAATGCTTAAGTTTCACATAAAATCCTAGAATATGAACTATTACAAACACATATGCTTCTATATATATCATTTCTATGTTACTTCTACTATCTAATACAATGCAAATGGTATGTGATTAATACTATGCTGCATCAATTAGGTAAAAAGAAAAAGAAGTTTATAATTTCAGTATCAATACAATTATTTTTGCTTATTCTTAACCTGTAAATAGTTGAATTTGGAAATGAGGTTAACAAATACATGAGGCCATCTGTACTTATTTGTACATAAACTTGTGTTAATTATATATTATCCTTTTATAGCAAATATTGAAATACCTCTCCTATATATGTTTTCCCCCCACATGGATTAGATTTCTGTTTGGAACAAAGACATTTCAAATACTTGCTCCCTCTTACCATACTGGATATAACATTAATTTATATCAGAGAAATAAAAAATTGCCCATGAATTTACAACTACATAATTAAAATCTGAAAAACATCCATCATTTGTTGAATTACATCCAATTAAAGTACACTTTGTAATTTAGGACACATAGTTTATTGACTTATGTGTTCACAAAAGAAAAGGGCAAATTGCATTACTAGGTGAAACAATTTTCTGTAAAAATAAATTATAATTTAGGAATATTGTATATATGGCAGTGAGACTTTATTTGAGAAATACTCTATATCAGAATCAATATGTCTTTTTCCTGATAAATCCTGATTTCTTGATTCTCACCTGCAGTTTCTTCTCAGAACTTCTTGAATTAGAGTCATGGACTATGTTTGTCATACAATCTTTGTGTACTTTAATATTTTAAAGAATGTTGTGCTTTGAATAAAAGTTAGTCATAAATATAATCTGCTGAAATAACTGTTGACCATATAATGATCTTTATGCATGTTAAAACTTGAAGTATACAGCTCCGTATTATACACTACATAGAAATAGTACCAACCTAATCTCCAACAAGTCACATTGCTTCACCTGGCCAAATAAGTCAGAAATTCATGCAACATAATTAGATAAATAAAATATTGTTATATCTTAAAGAACCTGTATTATTCTGAGAGCAAATCTGTATTCTTTCATTGTGTAACCTTGACTTATTCATTTATTCGATAGTAAAAGTAAGATATTAATATCAATAAATCATTAATCTTATAAGAATAACACCAAATATAAGAATTGAAAAGTAGAAGTAGTGTGTGAGTAAATCTAAGAGAGATTTAATATTCATGTTTAATGGACCATGAAGTGTAGTGGCTACATAAGTCTTTTCTTTTATTTTTTCAATAACCTCAGACATGGATCAATTAATCATACAAGTATTTACTAGACTGCCAAAACATGCCACATATAGAAGAAAGAAAAAGTAAGGAGGCGGAGCATGATGAAGATCAAGTGACTCCCACTCGCTTTCTGAGAAAATAACCTGAGCCGACACGCGAGTGTGATGCAAGGGACAGTCACATGAGAGCTAAGCCAAGAGCATAGCTGACTTACGATGTACCAGCGCCTTGGAATAGGAATAAACCTGTCAAGTCCAAGGAGAAGATAATCCTAGCATGGCTCCAGCAGAGGATGTAAATGTAGGAAGCGGAGGAAAACTGGTGGAGAAGAAATGTACAGGAGCCAGATGGGTTTGATTTTTACACCTATGGTAGGGATTTGGGATTTTATTCTTTATATGATTAAAAAACAATACCTTAAAGGGACAATACAATTTACATAGTTAAAAACATTTTGGCTGTGCTGCAGACAAATGATCCTAAATGACTTGGATTAGGTCATGTACAGGAAGAACATAAGAAATGGTTCAAATTTGGTTATTTTGAAAGCTTGAGGGGGCCGGGGATTTAGCTCAGTGGTTCCAGCACCTGTCTTGCAAGCGCAAGGACCAGGGTTCGATCCCCAGTTAACCATATACAATACTGGGTGTGGAGACTCACACTCAGCAGCAATCAGTATCACATACCACAGTGCCGGGCGTGGTGGCTCACGCCTGTAATCCCAACACTCACAAGGCAGAGGCAGGAGGATTGCTGTGATGTGAGTTTGAGGCTGAGCTCAGGGCCAGCCTGAACTACAAAGGGAGACCCTGTCTCAAAAAAAAAAAAAAAAGAAAGAAAGAAAAGAAAAGAAAAAAGAAAAAGCTTGAAAACCTTTTTTTTTTTAATCTTTATTGATACATTAAATATACACATCATGATTGCACTCCATAATGGAGATTTGTACCAGTATAAGACACAACTTAATTCTCATTTTTTCCCATAGCCCTACCCACCCTACCACCCCCCCAATATACATAAAATTTGTTTCCTTACTTTTTTGTTACAATCTCAACATTGTCCCCTTTCACCTTATTTTACATTGAGCATTTTCTATTTCACAATATATAACATAGAATGCTAGGACTCATTTATATCTTCATTTTCTCATACCAGAGAAAAGATGCGATATGTACCTATCTGTGCCCTATTTATTTCACTTATGAGGATAACCTTGAAAGCCTTTTTAACAAAGCCAGATGTGAGCTGTGATGGGGTGAAAGGAAAGAAACAAGTTTGACTCTCAGCCTGTTGCTCTTGATTTAAGGGAAGTAGGTGCATAGTTTTGCTACTACTGTGTAAAATGATTCTACAAACTTAGAAGCAAAAGGGCTGAGGACGTGTGTCAGGGTCATTTACCAACATGGGCAGAGCCTTGGGTTGAATCCCCAGAAGAGTCTTCCTACAAAACAGTGGGTTCAAATAGCACTGATTTATAATCTCTATTGTCCGTGGATCAGATATCTGAGTTTGGGCTGGGCTTTCTCAGTCAGGGTTCACAGGGCTAAATTAAGATGCCACCCAGGAAAGTAATTTGTGCTTACTAGTGTTGGGACCAAGTCCCACTGAGACAGTCTCTCAGTACACGACGTGATCTTAAAGTCCAACTAGGAGCTTTATTACTCAGCTGAGAGCTGTCCTTCCATGTGGAAAAAGATAAAGTGGTAAACTGGGGCACAGTATTTAAACGGAGAATCTACTGCCCTCCACCTGTTACCAGGTGGTTTCTATGCAGGAGTGATTAGGTCATTCTATTGTTAAAGTGCAGAAGCGAGTCGTTACAGAAGCCAATCACAATGATTAGATCACTGGTTACCATAGAATAGTAAATTATAAAACTATGCAATCTGCAGCTGTGTGCATCGGTTGGGTGGACATTTTCCAGGGAACTGAACAAGATCCAGGTTCAATGGGAGGTTACAGGATACAAGATGGAGGCTTTTAACAAAATGGCTGTTTTTATATCAACTTAGGTCTCATACTAGTTCTTGAATGAATACAGTCCCTATTGATGTAGGACTGGTTCTTTCTTCTATTTATCGGTCCAATACTATCAATTTATAAGGCTACATTGTGTCCTTGCCATGTAACCTATACAGCAACAACATTCTGATCCTTTTGGATCAATGGAACCATTCTCACTTTGTTTCTTATCTCTTTTAATAATATGTCTGATTAGAATATGACCACCCAGAATAGCATACCTTGGATTAACTCATAGACAACTGAATAAAGACCTTTAATGTATCTCTTAGATCTCTTTTGTCACATATGGCCTCATAGTCACAAGAGTGCTATTCCATCACATTTGCAGATAAAAAAGAGATGTGCCCACATGCAGAGGTACTTGTCAGTTATGAGGATACATTTTGGGAAGTGCCTTATCATTGATTCTGTCATGTGGAAACATCATAGATTATACTTACACAAACTAAAATGGCTATGATGTGCTAGGTGATCTAATATTCTAAAATCACCATCACTCATGCAGTCTGTCATTGATGAAATATCATTGTGATGTGCATGAATACACTCACACAAACATACATATGAAAACAAGAATGCTGAGAACCATTTTAGAATTCTGCCTATTTTCTTATACATTTTGAGAAAAGACTTTGGCTTTATTCATGTATCATTCAATATCTAAGTTTCAAGTAGGCAGGTGAAAAACTGCCCTGAAGATTAATAGGAAAAAACCAATACAGGGAAAGAAGAAGGACTTTGGAGAAGGGGCTTCTTCAGAAGAATAACAGGATAAATTATTCTATCAGTCTAAATTATTCTATCACTACCAACCATTCCTCCATGATAGAAAAGTCCCTTCACCTCAGACCCAGTGAGAGCTGTCTTCAAGTGACTTACCCAGATGGATGTGGATATCGACTATCTACGTAGGAGTTAAGAGAGAGTAACAAAAGATGCACCAAGGCAGAGGGAAGTCTGAAAGGAAATAATGTAAGACATACATACACACATTTCAACTTATAAAATGCTGAAACCATCTTATATATTTTTGTAAAGAATCGGCATCCAGTGTGAACTATATGCAGAGTACATGAGCGTGAAATATGGTGGGTATAATGACACAGTATGTTTCCCAGATCATTTCATAAAGTAAGAGAAATTAGCTTTTGTTATTATTATGGTGCTGTTGTTCAATTTCATTATTTTATTTGCTGGGAGTTAGAAAAATTCTCTATTTTCTAAAGTCACACAATTGTGGAAATATATAGTTCTTAGGAGAAAATGTAAGCAAACTTGCAATATATGAAATATACGGTCTCAGAAAAACCTCCTAGTGTCATTTTGCTTCTTCTTGTTACACAAATATTTTAAATTTAATAAAACAATATTAAAAAGATGAAATATAATAAAGAGAAGTCAGTGTTTTCCACTAAGGAAGAAAATAATGAACACAGTACCTTGAGGATGTCTTAGAAAATATTTATGTGTTACAATTTAATAAAAGAACTATAAATATCTATGTAAATGCTAAGTGTTTCATGTAATACTACTTCATAAGAATAATTAAATCAAATATTTTTATTTTCATAATTTCAAATAAGCAGTTAAGTACTGCTTGGATATTTAACAACGGTTGCTTGACTTTTTTTCAGTGTATGACATATTATACAATAAAAATAATATAGTTAAATATAATTAGAAATATACATGGTCCAATAAAAGGAAAACTCATGTCAGAATTAAGTCAGATTCAAACTGTGCTTCCTATTTAAGAATATTATTTGAACTCAGAAAGTTGAAAATTGCCATATCTTCTAGCTCCTGGTGGCACGATCTGAGATGTGATACTCTGTCATTGTGTTCTGACATTTAGTCCACTGGGTTCTGATACATACAATGACAAAGGCATTGTCACCTTGTTCTTTGAACTGGAGATCTGATCTGGCTGCTGAACTTTACATTTGTGATTCAAGTTAAAACATTTTACCTACTCTTATTGTAGAAAAAAAGTCTGATGGCTTAATGGATAAAAGTTGTGACCTTTTCACATCCACATTTTAAGTACTAACCTCTAGGGAAGAGTAACCCACATCTCAAATACAAATACACAATCCTATTCAAGCAGGTTGATGCTTTGAGACATTCCAGGGAGCAGTCCTGTGCCTACGTGTTCCACCTCTTCACCTGTGCTCATTTATTCCTGAGGCCGAATATGGGACAAATCAACATACTGAATTCCACCTTTTGTTAAGGAAGCAGAGTTCACTGAATGGGAGAGAACTGTATCTCACAGGCATGCCAATATGAATTTCAGCTACACAAGTCTTGTTTTATCTTAGCTGGTTCATGACAGACATTGTCCCCAAACCAGACTCCCATAACAGGATGCCCTGAAATACTTAGAGACAGACTGATTGGGATTTTAGAGAAGGAAGCATTAACAGTCAGAGGATTCAGAATATTTATGACACAGATTCATTTTTCTGTGGGTTGGTAACAATCCTAAGGAGATGTTCTACCAAGTTATTTCTACAAGAGGGGTTAGGTGTGGAGTATTTGATGGTTTACAGAATTTGTCTCAAGATCAGTTAATTTTGTTCCCTGTCATGGACAAGAGTCCACACATCATTATCAGTGCCATTAACATCCCAGAGCCAACTTTGAACACAAGCCTACAGCATAGACAAACAGCTTGACCAAGTCACATGATTGTTCGGGAATTTTGCATTTCTTTTCCTTTTTTTTTTTTTAATTTATTGGGCTTATTGGTACATTTTAGGAAAACATTATGATCATGTTGCTTGTTGAGAATTTGTACCTGTACATGATACATCTTGGTTCTAACTTTTCACATGCCTGTCCCGTCCCCACAAACACCTTCATATACATGAGCTTTGTTTCCATCTTTTTCCTCTTAACCATTAAATTTTCTCTAGCCCCTTTTTCTTTCCCTTCTCCCCCCAGTACCCTTTGCATTTGCACATGTTCTTCCTGTTTCACAATACCTATCAAACATTCTGGATCTCATTATACCTTCAGTTTCCCACATTAGAGAGAAATATAGTATTTACATATCTGTGTCCCATTTATTTCAGTTATGAGTACGGCCTCAAGATACATCCATAACCACAGTGTGGAGATTGCTCAAGAAATAAGGATTACAGGTCCCATTTGTCCTTGCTATTTCCCTGCTGGGTATATTCATTAAAGAATTAAAAGCATCATAAACCAGTGACATATACATTTCCATGTATATAGCAATGTAGTTTGTAACGACTAAATCTTGTAAACAGACAAAATCCCATCAATTGGTGAATAGATAAATATGATGAAGTTTTTCTACAAAATGGAGTACTATGCAAAGAAAAACTTGAGACATTTATAGCTGCATAGATTTCTTGAAAAGGATAAAGAAAAAAATTGAAGAGAATTGGAAAATTCTACAAACTCAGGATCAACGATAAGATACAAGAAGTTTCAAAAATGTTTGTATGTATTATTCAGCATTGTTTGTTATGGTGATATATCAACATTATAATAATTAAACAATTTAAATGGAAGCTCTCAGGCAACAATTTTACTTAGATCTATATTCTAAGGACAATCCACTATATGAAGACACTCAGATGACTACATAGCCTAGATAATTTAGGGCCAGCAAATCTAGCATTACAGAAAAGTAATACCTCACTGAGTGTTTGTCTAGGTATATGTATGTATACAACAGTAGAATTTCAGCATGTTCGACCCATGGGATTAACGCAATACCTTTCTGGCTATGCCTGACTGGGTCTTAGAGGTGTCATCTTGGATACTAAGTCTGGGTTCTTGACCCTTCCTCTCTTCTGCTGTTGTCCTACTGTGCTTCCTGACCAACATGATGTGAGCCTTTCAGTCCAACACGTCCTTCAACCATGATGCTCCTGCATTGGAGCCAGCTGATGTGGATGAAAATCCTGAAACAGTGAATTTAACCCTTTAAACTGAGCATGCTGGGTGTTGTGAACAAGTCATGAGAAAGCTAAATAATATAATGATGTTTTGAATAAAGACTGAATTTCCTCTCTGGGTGTGCTATGGTATTAAATGAAATAATGGCTTAATTTTTTTGTAATTAGATAAGAATTTATCAAAAATGTGTGACTATTCTAAATGATTTGTTATAAATTTGATGATTGGTAAATTACAGAACTTTTAGGATAAAAGTAAAACTAAAATAAACCAAATAGCATACAATCTGAAAGTGGCATAATATAGGCCTTGAATAACTTATAATGTTTACTGAGAATTACTGTCTGACATCTGCAGAATATTTTGTTCCACTTTCATCCTCACAGAAAGAATAACTTTCTTTTTGAGACAAGGTCTCACTTTTGTAGTTCAGGCTGGCCCTGTGCTCAGCCTTGAACTCACAGCAATACTTGTGCCTCTCCCTCCCAAGCACTGGGATTAAAGGCATGAGCCACCACACCTGGCATTGTGGTATGTGGTACTGATTGTTGTTGGGTGTGAGTCTCCATGCCCAGTATTGTTGTATGTGGTTACTAGGGATCGAACCTGGGTCCTTGCACTTGCAAGACAGGTGCCAGAACCACTGAGCCAAATCCCCAGCCCTATAACTTACTTGTTAAATGAAGAAGTGGAATAATAAATTGAGTGAAATTATGTTGATGAATATTACCCCAGGCTTATTTGATTTATATCTACATATAACCTCTAAAGATGGATGAACACAATAAATTGGTGAATGTTTAGATTTTTAAAAATTAGTGTAGTTAAAGATACATGGTCATTAGTCCTTCTCAGAACCCTCCCCTACTCTTCAAACATGCAACCGTTCTTGACACTTCCTGAGGCAATTCTGAAAGTCCACTTTTGGAAATGTCTTTAGTGTCAATGTCCTGAATCAAACAGAAACATTTAACTTTCGTGATCACTTTGACTTGAGGGGAAGCAGCTCCACAATGTGCCCGTAAGCTGCCTTTTTGTGGTTGCCACATAGCAGCAGCGTGGAGTGAATTCTTGGTCATATATCATAAAAACATGAAAGAGGATTTCCAGAACTGCTTCAGAAAGTGGCAGTCAGGGTGGAAAGAAAGACTATCATGAGATGGATAATGACAATGTATCTTTTACTGTAAAAATTTTTTAATTGAAACATTGATCATATATTTCAAACATCTCTCTCATTTGTCAGGTCAAGGAAGTTTTAATGGAGGGCAGTAAATTGAGTCAAAAACATAATCTAAATTTTTCCAATGAAGTATGGTAAGGAGACAAAAGTTAAGTAAAAATAAAGAAGGAGAAAAGAGAATATTTTGGGCATCTATTGTTCTCTGGAAATTTCCAATAGGTTGCCTTTCTAAGGAAGAAAAATAATTCTCCTCTACTCTTCTAAATTCTCAGCTTCAATCACTGCAAGAAAAACAGATTAACAAGGAAAATATAAGCAGAATTTGGTTAATATGTACAGTGTACATGATGGGGTGAAATGCCAAGGGAAATGAATTACTCTCAAGGAGATAGATTAGATTCTGAGCTAAATATTATCTTCAGCTAAAAGGAGATAAAGAAAAGAGTGTCACAGGTGAGTTATGTGAGGGATAAAAGAAAGTTCAGTAAACTACTGTAAGGTTTAATATACAGACTTCACTCAGCACCGTCTGTGTTGATGAGAGTCTGAGGATTTGGTCAACTTTACTGATATAGCATGAGAAACACTTTTACAAAGGAAACTTTTCCTTTCTCTTTTCTTTTCTCTGTACTAGGGATCAAATTCACCACCTTCCACTTTCCAGACTGATGAGGTTGTACTGAGCTACATGCCAGGCTTTGTTTGTTTGTTTTCTCAGTAAAGTTAGTCTTGCTATGTAGTTCAAGCTGATTTGAGTTCACTATGAAGCCCAAGCTAACCTTGAACTCATGGCAACGCTCCTGCCTCAGTCTCTCTAGTGCTGAGATTACAATCACACACCACCACACCAGGTCCAATAAATATAATTTTCTTTAGAAAAGGATAATCTGTTTTCAGAGCTGTTTCTCAATATAATTTATACAAAATAAACCTGAAAATAAGATACATTTTAGAAACGTGGTATGTTTTGGTTTCCTACACCATGAAAGGTACTTATTTAAAGATCTGGAAAAGTAAACAGAAGACAAGTCATTAAAGCACATGAGCCATGATAGAGAGTGAACTGTGTGTTGTTGTTAGTAACAAACTACAGAAAAATTTCAAGAATTTTGGTGACTTTGATCTAATGAAGTGAATTTTATGTTCCAGTGGCTAGTCAATATTATCAAGAAGACAGGCAATTGAACTTAAATTATTAGAAAAATAATTTTGACAGAGATACAAAATTTGATGAAAAGGAGAGATAAGAATAGATTATTTTTTTAAAAGTCAACTTTTTCACATTATTTATCCTCATATCTAATAAGTTATTATGTATCACACATTATAACAGAAGTTGAGTATATAGTTTACAACAAGCAGACTCAATCTTTACACTTGTGTAGATTGTGGTCTTCTAAGATTCTGATAGTAAAGGAAATATTTTTTTAAAAAAAATTTAAAAAATAAAGATAGTAATAAAGGACAACAAAATATGTTTCAATCTTTAAAAGCTATATTATATACATGGTGTGTTTTACAGAGGTCTCCGCAAACTAGCTCACAACACATTTCACTTGCACTTTTTTCTTTTTCCATGATGCCTCAACCGCTGAGCTGACAACTCCTGGGTCCTAAGGAGTTGTGTGTGTGTGTGTGTGTGTGTGTGTGTGTATGTATATACATGTATATATACATATGTATATACATATATATACTTCACTTTGTGTGTGCTGTGAGTTTCTATTTAAGACATTAATATAATAATTGTACTTTACATTATCCTTCATCTGACTTAACTTTAGCTCTTTGATGCTATTTATATTATTTTTGGTTCATCTTGTTTTTAAATTTGGGCCTCTGCTCTAAAATACTGGATTTCCTTCAGTATTTGATTAGTAATATGCTCCTTTGAAAGGAATTTCTGTTCAGCTGTTTGTACAGCTGTTTGTTTATTGTGTGTGACTCTACTAATTGTGAGCTCTGGTCTCTGTGGGATTATTTCAATTTCTATGTGGAGAAGGAGAAATATTAGCATCATCCTCAGAGCAGGTCACTGCCACATTTCACATCAAACTCATTACATTCTTTAGATCAATGACTGTTACAGGTCAAATATAAAATGGCCCATGAGTGTCTCATTTTTGGTGGAGCTGCCTCATTTGAAGGGGTGGTTCACTGGAGGCATGAACTGAAAAGCTCTGCTCTTGCCCCAGGATCTTTCTCTCACTCTTTGTTTCCAGGCTCCAGAGCAGTGGACCCCTGTCCTATGCCCTCCTTTCCACCAAGCCATCACTGAACTTTGAGCTCCAACCATGGACTGAACCCACTGAAACTATGAGTGAAAGTTAACCTCCCCTCCTTGATTACCCAGGCTTTAAGTCTTGTACCAGCAACAAGGACATGATTAAAGCATGAAATTTTGTACATAACTGAGATCACTGCTGTACCTGGTCATGTTGTTGGAAAGGTTTGGAGATAGGGGCTGGACAAGAATCCCTAGAGTGCTGTAAGACAAGTTTGCCTGTAGATTCTCCTAAAAGCTCAAAAGATCTAAATGGAAATATGAAACTGAACAGTAAAGTTAAACTTCATGAGGTTTCAAATGAGAGTAATAATTATGTTAGTATCATTCTCCACTATGTGAAATTGAAGGTATAGAAGAGGTCCAAAATATATGATAGGTACTGTGACATAGGAAGAAAATGTTCAAAACTAAAGAGAAAGAGCAGGTAGGGGAAACTAAAGAAGGGAAAGAAAAAAATTGATGGTAAACTATTTAAAAAATGGAAACAAATATGTATAGTGAGGTGAGAGTTGTAGGGAAGGGAGAGGGAGGGGAAAAGTGAGAATCATATACAGGTACAAATTCTCCACATTGAATGAGACCATAATGTTTATCTAAAATGTACTAATAACTTTATTAAAATTAATAAATATTTTTACCATTGGTTTAAAAATTAGACTAGGACCTATGCATAATCCACCCCAGCAAGGAATTTATATATATTTTTTCATATTCTAACATGTAATATGAATCTGAATTTAAAGATGGAGTTACAATTGATCTGATGGAGGAAATTGGCAATTATTCTAACATTTAGGCTATGGCAGGGCTAATTCTGGCTGCTTTTAGGTTAATCTACAGTGAGAAGTGAAAGATTTGGGCAGTCTGCAGATTTACCAGAAAGGATGTAGCTTCAAAGTTGGAGCAAAAGAGAGAACGGTTGCTGAAAAGATTAGTATGTAAAATAAGCCAAGTATATTTCCAGACTTTCCTCTTTGCAGATTCAAGGACAGGAAAGGACAAACTCATTGGAAAGCTTTCTTTGACACAGAAGCCGCAGGGCACTATGCTCATTAGGGCTACATAGGTTCATGGTCACAGTTCCCTGAGTTCAGCAACCCAGACACTGAGAAGCCACTGCAGTGGTATCAAAGAGGCTCAGCTATTGCTCATGCTGGCAGCAAACATTGGTGTTATCCATATTGTGCTCATTTTTAGTTATGGAAATGAAAGAATTGTAGGACCAAAGAGGCTTCAGGTCAGATTTCAGAAGACCAGGAAACCCAGACAGTACATCTCTGACAGGGAAAAGCCTGAGTTATAAAAATAATCTTAACCCAAATGGGAGACTGCAGAAATTTGGAGATTCTAAGAATAAGGAGTCACAAACACTATGTCCAAGAACAGACCTTCTAGGCTGCAACCAAGAAGGCCATAAATGTGAGGTTGCCTATGCTTTTGGAGCTCATATCACCAAACTGGTTCCATTTTCCATGCAGAATTTCATTCTTCCTTTAATCAGCTGTCACTCTGTTGCATACTCCTTCCATTTTGAATGAAGATGTTTACCCTGTGGTAGGACAAGTTGGAAATTTACTTTTCACTTTGATTTTTACAGGGGCTCACAAGCAAGTATTTGCCTCAATTGTCAGAGGAAGACTTGAATTGGAACTTTTCAGCAATGTTGGAACTATAAGAACTTGGCTATTCGTCGAGATGAACTGGATAAATATGAGCTTTTTAAAGACCCAAGGAGGAATACTATTTTAGAACTTAAAGGCACTCTGTCAATCTCATGTTCAGGTGCACAGCCCAGTCAGAAGGCTCCGGTAACTGGGGACAGAACCTGGAAGGCCTTCTCTTGCTCCTATCTCTGCCCCTCACTCTCTGCTTCCTGGATCCCACACAGTGAATGTCTCTCCTAATTCAAGTCCTTCCAACAAGCTGTTTTTGCCTTGGAAACAACTGGCCATGGACTGCACCAACAGAACCATAAGCCAAAATAAGCTTCTTTTATGTTGCAAATATCAGGCATTCTGTCCCTGGGAGGAGAAAGTGACTAATGTAACTACTCTTACATAAGAATGAGGATGAGTCAGTTAAGAACCAATTAGCCAAAGCATTTAAAATGAAGTTCCTTGAGCTGTCATTTAAATGCGGGTTCCTTCCTTCTTCTAGCTTTTAATCCTCTGAATTTTGATTATCACATAAGCACTCAAATATCTGGAAGCAAAGCCTCTTCTATAATGTTCTCTTCTTTCTGTTAGTCTTTCCACCATTAAGTATTTTCTTCAAAACTTTTGTCCTAATGTCCATTATTCTTGTTCTTTTCCTCTGTTTTTTTGCTTTTTCTTTGATTTTATATTATGTTTTCAATTGTTTCTACATAGTTAAGAAATTATCTGCTTGTTTGTCAATTTGATTTAATATTCCAATATTCTCTTTTGGCTAGTAAGGTAAAAATATTTTTCCCATAGCTTAATTTCAGATGCAAAAGTTTTCATCTGCAAAATGAATTAGACAAAATGTTATAATAAAATGTCCCCATATGACTCTCACTAATAACTTGACATAATGTCTCAATGCTCTACTGTACACAGAGTTAGAAATACATTTCCCATTCATAAACAATTGCTCTTTCCTCTACTCACTTTTTCATCTAAGATTCTCCTTTGGGTTATGTTCAGTCACACTCAAATCTTGTTTCTTTCTTGTCTCTCTTTTTTCTTCATTTTCTTTTAAAGCAACATGTTTTACTGAGTTTCTGACTGATTTTTTACACAAGATAATTTTATGTTAAAGATGATTACAGAATATGTGGGGACAATAGTGGATATCAAGCCATAGCAAGCACAGTATAAATCTAATTTTAAATATTATAATTCTCTATGTTTGAAAATTATTTTTATGGCTAAGAGCTGCTTCTTTTTTTTTTTTCCCCCTTACTGTCTAACTACTTCTGTGTGGTTTTCCTGTTCCATGTACCCATTCTCCTTTTTTACTTTCTAGCCAACAACTGAGCCTCAGTAGTAAGCTAACTAGTTATTTTTTTAGTGAAAACATCCTTTACACATGCCAATTGTGGATTAAACTGGTGGATTTTTATTTGAGGAGCAAAAATTTAATGAGTAGTAATTTCTGACTTTTTATGGTATTGGCACTGTATCTCCACGTTGTTCTTTAAGAGATACACTAAGGATGACAGAACATTTATCATGATATCATTGAAAACATGCTATTTATCTTGATTTGTGGCTCTGATCTGATTTGTTTGAGATGGGTTGTTGACATAATGCAAGTTGTGAAGACAATTATCTTTCTTGGAAGGGAACTATATATAAGTAATCTTGGGGCAAAGGCAAAATCTAAAGGACTAACTAATCCTGTCAACAATAAATACTATAATTGTCCAAAGGGAGACAAACAGATAACTGCAAGAAATAGTTACAAAACAGAAAGTGTGCCAGTGAAATTAAAAGTGAAATTCTTTAAGAAAGCAGTGCTTGAAAATAAAAGTGCAAAATGTACACAAAATAAAAATAAATCCATTTTCAGAGACTGACAATCTCCGTATTAAAAAAAAAAAAAAAAAAAAAAAAGCTACCACTGGACTACACTTATGATAATACATTCACACAACTTGTTGTATATTACTGTATTAGAAAAGAGTGAAAACAACAAAGACTCAAATTGCCATATCCCTTGAGTCCTTTCTGATTAAAAAAAAATTGATCTGGTATCTACATATTAATAAATAATGACCACATTTTCCATATTTCCTTAGAAACAGAAACTGCTTTATAATGACAATGATATTTATATATCTGGTAATTTTTAAATTGTGTAACTATCAGTGCATGACTTCAGTTCAACAAGGCAGGGGCCAAATCAGTTCATTTATTTAGAAAATAAATTCATTGCCTTGGTTTCATACTCAGATTTCCAGGGAAAATTTTAAAAGGCAGACTAAATGCAGAATGTGGGTTGTTATACCATTTATCTCAAGAAGAGAGTTGAAGTAAGGAATTAGCTGAAATTTGTCCTTCAAGGAATAGCAAGGATGAGTTCCCTTAGGAGCAGTGCCACTTACAATGTCACCCCCTCATTCTTTCTCATGCTTTTCCTCAAGGCTCATTGGTATCTATTCATGACTTACACACATTAATGATCATAATGTTTAAAGTCACATTGTAAAATCTCTAAAATTTAACTGTACAGGGTAGAGTTTTGTGTGGAATCAGGGTTTGACCACATGACTCTCCCTCAGGAGAAGAGATGAGGAGGAGTTATACACCAAAGATGGCTAATAAATATGGGATGAAGAGTCAGGACTGGGGAAGCCATGGCTTATGCATTTCACAATCAACAGGCCAGTTTCCAGCTGCTGGAACTTTCCGTGTACACAGCACTGTTTGTGTGTCTTTCTACACATCAACACAGTCATTCATATGTGATGTCTCTGAATCTTTACATTTGGTCACTGCTACAAAGTTCCAAAATGATACTTTTGTTATTTACTGAGATATTGAGAATCTCATGAATCATTAACTAAATCTCATAGTTTAAACTCACTTAGATGTGTAAAATATATTACTAAAGTTATCAAGATCTTTCCATATTTAGAGATTTGAAAAATTATTTAGTATTTTGAGGAGTTCTACTCCATGAATTTTGATAATTCTTCAATTCTACTTTTTTATTGTAACAGCAACTGATTCTGAGAGGTCTGTAAGAAAGTATTCCTTTCCTCAATGCATATGTGAGGCACAATTGTAATTTCTCTTTCTTCTATTCTCACTGCTTTTCAGAAACAAATGAGGTATAATGTATTCCCTAATTCTAGTCAACTAACATTTAAGTGATAACAGATAAAGAGTTAAGATTTTATATTTCTGAATGAGCTCCTTATGTGAAAAAAAATCTTTATGGGTTCTTTTTCATCTACAGCCATACTATTTTCTCCTGCTTTCTCTCCCATGCACAACTGCTCATTCCCCACTGCTCTTTGGGGTCTGGTATTCATCCCGGGGGTGGGGGGTGGGGGGGAGCGGTAAGGAAATCTTAGATCCTGTCTAGTTGAAGTGAAAATAGCATTGGGCCTCTGTTTCTCCTTTCCCTCTGGATTCCTTATAATTACCAACCTGGAAATCTAATTTCATTATTCTAAACACACTCTCTGCTCTAAAGTTTGAAATAAAGAAGACTTCCCCCCCCCCCGAGAGAGAGAGAGAGAGAGAGAGAGAGTTTTATTTATTCCCATTTCACAGTGGAGTTGTATTTTCTGTTTTCCTTTTATGGAGAGTCAGAAGAAAACATAATTGTCTGTTTTTGTGATGTTCTGTATCATCCATCCATAATCTCTCCTAAGCAAATCATTCATCTTTAAAAAAATATTGACAGTTTAGAGACAAAACAGTCAACTTTCAGTAATCCTATGCAAGCAGAGGACTGGGAAATATCACCTGCCACAAAAGCATCTGTACTATTTACATTCATAAAAATATTTTTGGTTCTCCTATCATGTACCAGGTTCTATTTCAGATGATAAAAATTGGATGATAAATATAAAAATACAGTTTCTGCCTTTAAGTTCACATTCTTGTGAGAAGACACAGAAAATAAGATAACACCAGATGTGGTGGATCACATCTGTAACCTAACACTCAGGAAGGAAGAGGCAGGAGGATTGGCATGAATTTGAGGCTAGCCTGGCTACATAGTGAGTTCAGAGTCAGCCTGAACTACAAAAGTGAGATCCTGTCTCAATAAAACTTAAAAAAATGCATACATAGTATATTAGTAACTATTTATTATAATAAATTTATACAATCACTTCATTATACAGAATTACATTATATAATTTAACTACTATAATGGAGCCATTAAAAGATTAAGGGAAATAAAATGTGACAAAAGACAAGGAAATTCAAGGAAGAGTGTTAAAGTTCTAGACAGTAGTTAAGGAAACCTTTACAGACAGACTTCAAGACAGTGAAAGAAGGAATTCTGTTCCCTTTAAATATCTTCTCAAGTATCTTCTCTATAAGGTCATTCTAGCTATTTTATTTAAAAAATCAACACCCTCCCCCAGTTTTCATTGTTCTGTTCTTTTATTTTATAGTCTAAGTATTTCTGTAGTGAACAATCAAGCACAGACTGGGCGTGGGAATGGCTGCACATGTCCAGAAGGGTGAGGAGGCAGGATTGGGGAAACTTCCTCTCTACTAAATTCATCTGAGTCAGATTCAAAGCCATGAATTTTGAGCAGAAGAGATACATCATCTACAGTGATTCAAAGAATGACAATAGCAGCTGGGGATGGGTGACAACTGATTGTAATTGGATTTACCTGGCAGCTGCAGCCAACAGGTTTTACTGAGAGATCAGAAATGCAGTAAAGGAGAACTCCCAATATAAATCTACAGCTCAGATAGTATGGCCATTTTGACAATACTGGTTCTTCCTACACAGGAACATGGGATGTCTTTCCATTTTGTGATATTCTGTTTGATTTCCCTTTCCAGAATGCTGTAGTTTTTAGAGTAGAAATCTTTTACTTCTTTGGTTAGATTAATTCCTAGATATTTCAATTTTCTGGATGCTATTATAAAGAGATTCCTTGATTTGATTCCTTGACTACTCTTTCAGTGAGTCTGTTGTTCACCTATACAAAGGCTATTGATTTTTTAGTGTTGACCTTGTATCCATCTATACTGCTAAATTTGGCAATTAAATCTAGCAGTCTTTTGGCTGAATGCTTAGGATTTTCTATATAAAGTATCATGTCATAACAAATAATGACAGTTTAACTTCTTCCTTACCTGTATTTGTTGCTATTATTTCTTTCTCTTGGCTAATTGTTGTGGTTAATGTTTCCAAAATTGCAGTAAGCATTAGTAGTGACACTGAGTATACTTGTCTTGTTCCTGATCTTAGCATGAAAGATTTCAGTTTTTGACCATTTAGTATGATTCTGGCTGTTAGTTTTTCATAAACAGCTTTCATCAGTTTGAGATAAAGTCCATCTATTCCAGTTTCTATAGGGTTTTAATCATGAATGAGTGTTGGATTTTGTCAAATAATTTTTCTGTATCTATTCAAATGGTCATACTATCAAAACTGCGGTATAGATTAAATGCAATCCTGATTGGAATCCCAGCAATGTATTTCACAGAGCTAGAGAAAATAATCTAAAATTTCATCTGGAACCTCAAGAGGACTAGAATAGCAAAAGCCATTCTGGGCAACAAGATCATGGCAATTCTCAACTTGAAATTGTACTACAAAGCCATTGTCAAAAAACAGCATGGTACTGGCAAGCAGACAGACCCCAGGATCAGTGGAACAAACTAGAAGATCCAGAAACAACCTCAGATATACTAAGCCACCCCATCTTAGACAAAGTAGCCAAATATCCTCAAATGAGGGGACATAGCTTCTTTAACAAATGGTTCTGGAAAAACTGAGTTTCAAAATACCAAAGATTAAAGCTAATCTATCTCTTTCATCATGCACTAAGTTAAAATCGAAGTGCGTTAGAGACCTAAATGGTAAAATAGAAACTCTAAACCTGCTGCAAAACAAATTAGGTGGAACTCTTGAAGACACTAGCACAGGAACAGACTTTATGAACAAAACTTCAGCAACACAGAAACTAGCAGAAGGAATGAACAATTGGGATCTTGTCTTACTAAAAAGCTTTTGCACAGTGAAAGAGACCACCAAAAGGGAGAAAAGACAACATACAATATGGGAAATAAATTTTATCACACAAAGAACTACTATCTAGAGTGTACAAAGAACTTAAAAAAGTCAGACCAGAAATTTAAAGATCCAATTTAAAAATGAGCATCTGAAATGAACAGGCATTTTTTTTTTTTTAGATAAGAAATAGACTCAGCAAAGAAACATACAAAGAAATGTTGAACATCACTGGTTATTTGAGAGATGCAAATAAAAACAGCACTGAGATTCCATTTCACTGCAGAAAGAATGGCTGCTACTACAAAATCAACCAATAACAAATGCTGGTAAGACTGTAGGGAGAAAAGAACCTTCTTCACTGATGGTGGGAATGTACACTGATACAACCACTGTGAAGATCAGTGCGGAGAATCCTTAGAAAACTAAAACTTAAGATCTCATTTGACCCAGCTATGCTTCTGCTAGGTATATAATTGAGTTAAAAGATTCATACCACAATTTATATATATACCCAGTTTGTGTTTATAGCACCTGAGACCTGAGTTTATCATATCTAAATCTTGGAAACAGTCTAAAGGCTGTTCAACAGGGGACTGGCTAAAGAAGATGTGTTTTTTCTGTGTAATGGAATATTACTCAACCATAAAAAAGGATAAATTTGAGTCATCTACACTCAGTGGATTTACCTCGAGGACATACTCATAAGTGAAATAAATAGGACACAGATGTGCACATACCATATATTTTCTCTATTATGAAAAAAAAATGAAAATGTAAACAAATGCTAAATATTTGATAGTTAATGTGAAATAGGAAGAAAATATGCAATAAGAAAAGGGAAAGGGTGGGTAGGAAAAAGTAAAGATGGGAAAGAAAAAATATGATAGTAAAGAAAAAAGAAAGGAAACAAATCTTATGTATATAGCAGGCAGAAGTGATAGGGAGGGGTATAGAAAGGGGGAAAAAGAGATTCAAGATGTGTCATGTACAGTTACAAGTTCTCAATGTTAAAAGTGATGTTATTGCATGTGTAAAATATACCAATAAAATCAATTTTTTTAGATCTAAAGAAAAATTCTACAACTCAGACAATAGCACAAGACTCACTTCCTGATCCCGAGCCATGAAATCAGAGGCCTCTGCAGCCTTTCTGCATATTTGCACCAACTCAACAGCAGCTTTCCCGTGATCCTGTCCAGAGCCCTTTCCTTTGCCTGGTCTCTCAGTCAGCTATATTTATGCTATTTATTTTCTTTCTGAGATCCCTTTTAAAAGCTTGCTCCACTCTCTTTCTTGTTGTTAGTACAGTTAGGAATTTTTGTCAATTTTTCCCTCTTCGAAAAATGCTTTATTTTGACAAGATTGAAGTCAGGTACATTAAAACACATCAAAAGGTTACAAAAATGTACAGCTCTCTACTGAATCCTTGTCAAACTGTGTCATGATGCCTAAACACCATTGCTGAAAGGCAGGTTGTGATTAGGAGAGGGACACTTTGAAAAACTACAAGCCAGAAAATCCCTCTCAACAACCACACTCCAAGAACCATCAACTGAGAAACAAGTCTGAAATCTTCTGGGGAAACTGAGGATCCCTCTCCACAGCCTGTGGACCCCTGAGCTCAGTTAATATGTGGGTTTACTTGAGAGTCAATCCCAGAGGAAAAGTCAGTTATGTCACAAAGAAATCACCATGTTTCCCAGTCTTGTTATCTCTGTAGGAGATCATAACTCATCCGAGACCAGTGAGACTTTGTGTTAAACAACTTAAATAGCCACTGGAAAATTCAAGATGCGATAGCCAGGATGTTCAGGACTCTCCTCTGTGCTGTATAGTTCAGGTCCTGTTGCAAGGACATGCTGACATTGCTGTATTAGTTTTTCTTATGTGTAATTTTCATTGATTTCAGTAAGATATAAGAAGAGAGGAGATAAACACATGCTCTGTCAGCCATACACTTGTGTGTGTGTGTATATACTTATGTATATATATCTATACATAAACTTATGTATATAAATATATACAACATACACACACACACACATATATGACTCTTATGGTGACTAAGGTGATTAAGGAGCAGCTCTGGTACCAGATTATCTGAACATTAATCAAAATTCTAACTCTACTGTAGTTCAGTAGAACTGTTGTCAATTCATTCAAATTCAAGGTACCTCAATTTCCTGATGTATCAAACAGACACAACACTACTACTATCCACTTCCTATAAGAGGGTTAAAAATTAATCATGTAAAATACTCTGAAGGATTCCTCGGATTCAAAACTCACTTCATAAGTGCCACATGATTATTGCTAGTTAAATTTGACTCTTCGCTCCTAATTCTTTATAATTTTGAGGAGAGGTCTAAGAGGTCTTTTGGACTGCGTAAAGCCATATCTTGGTAGAAGTTGCATGAAAACATGTTTATTTCACCTCAAAGAAATGAAATAAATTGTTCAAAATCTAGACACAACTCTACACAAGAAATGAAAAAAGAACATTCTTATCTCTGATAAACAAAGAACTCTGATGTTTAATCCTGACATTTCCCATATAATAAGTGTTCAGAAGAACACAATATATCATACTTTATGCAGTTCCTCCTTCTGAGGTAAATTTTATACACTAAGCATTATTTTTCTCTCATTTTATAAGTACTTTTTTGACCTACATCATGATAACATTCATCATAAGAAATTTGCACCTGTACATGATATATTTGTTTCTTCTTATTAAAGTTGCATTTTCTTCCATAAAATCATTTCATGATATTTAATTTATAGCTATCCAGTGAAGAAAACATTGTTACATAAATGAAATAGACTTCATCTACAGAAATGAAAAAGCTAAATCCTTTTTTATCCCCAAGGAATTACTTCTATATAAATATAAAATTAGTTTCTGGTTGGTTGTGCATTTTCCACGTTTTCTTTAGCTGATACTTAAGTGATCATCCTTCAATGTCCAAATCACATCCAAATATCAAAATCTATTGGTTTTCAAGTTAAATTTATAAAAAGTTTCTGCAAGACATATATGACCATCATGTCATTTTTTTTTTTTTTTTTTGAGACAGGGTCTCTGTCTCACTGTTGTGGTTCAGGCTGGCACTGAGCTCAGCCTCCAACTCACATCACAGCAATCCTCCTGCCTCTGCCTCCCAGAGTGCTGGGATTATAGGTGTGAGCCACCACGCCTGGCACTGTGGTATGTGGTGCCGATTGCTGCTGGGTGTGAGTCTCCACACCCAGTATTGTATGTGGTTAACCAGGATTGAACATGGGTCCTTGTGCTTGCAAGACAGGCACAAGAACCACTGAGTTAAATCCCTGGCCCCATCATGTCATTTTTTAAACAATCTCTATTTATACATCAGTCTCTAATGAAGAGTTGCTGTTTAGGAAATAGTGACAGGAAAAGAACCTGTATTTGTACAATTCAGGTACAATTAAAAAAACACATTCTGTATTCACAGTTGGTCAAATCGATAGCTGCAGAACTCATCAGTGCAAACCAATTTTATTCCGATCGTTCTTTTCACTGCATTTTCTCTATTTTCCTCTCTGTCTCCTCTCTCTCTTTTACTCACTTCTCTGCTATTGCTCTTTTTACATCAGCAGTTCTTATTTTTTTTAAAAAAAGTTATTTACTTTATTAAAAGATACAAATCTGAGAAACATTATAAAGAGCAAAAAGAGATAAATAAGAAGTAGGCGGAGTTTACTTTCCCAAATTACATATTCCATTGTTTTAAAAATGCTTCAATACACTTGCTAATTTGATTTGGTTATATGAAGAGTTTATCTAAGTTTGTTGAAGAGGAAGCTTGTGTTCTGCATCTACTTCTTTTTTATAGGAATCTTTGTCATTTAATATTTTAGTCTTGGTGCAGATAGTTCCCAGTCAAGTGGCTGTCTTATGCACATGATAGCTCTTGTCACTACCCCTGCTCTCTGCCCATTGGATTCCAGTTTGTCCCTGGAATCAATGTCAATCATGTCAATCAAAATGACTCCAGAAATCTTACCATTGTAGGGCATTAACCATCCCCCATGGAGAAACTGTAATTGAGATGATTTCCATTTGTTTTCTATATCTTCTGACATATGTGGCTTTAGTGCCACATCTGTTGTGTTCTGTTCTGAAGCTTTGCCAGTACATTGTGGAGAATGTGGAACTGCTCTCAGGAGATCTGTTTTTCACTCTGACTCTGGCCATGTACTGACACACATGAAGTTTAAAAGCAAAATAATCACCAAAAGGCACATAAGTAATAAAAGAACTGCATAGATTCTACATGGAAACATGCAGGCCTTTGGATCAGGTGTTATTTCATTTCTATGAATTTAAAATTAAGCAGCAGTTCATATTTTTAATTGAAATCTTTATTGATGCATTATATATACACATCATGATTACACTCCACAATGAGAATTTGTACCGGTATATGACATAAATTAATTTTCATTTTTTCCCATAGCCCTACCCACCCTACTACACCTCCCCATATACATAAACTTTGTTTCCTTTCTTTTTTTGTTATAATCTCATTATTTTTCCCCTTCACTCCATTTCCCTTTGAGTATTTTCTATTTCACAATATATAACATACAATTCTAGAACTAATTTACATCTTTATTATCTCATACCAGAGAAAAGATGCAATATTTACATATCTGTGACCTATTTATTTCACTTATGAGGATATCCTCAAGGTATGTCTATTTAAGTATAAATGATTCTAACATCATTTTTTATGGCAGAATAATACTCCATTGTGTAGAAGAACCACAGCTTTCTTATCCAGTCTCCAGTTGATGGACATTTGGGTTGTTTCCAAGATTTAGCAATCACAAACTGAGCTGATATAAACATGGGTGCACATATGTCACTGTGATATGAGTCTTTTAATTATTTTGTGCATATACCTAGCAGAGCGATGGCTGGGTCAAATGAGACCTCCAATCATTTTTGAGATAAGGTATGTGGGCTAAAACGAAGTGATTTTAGTCACTAACTAAACTATTTCCTTCTGAAAGAGTTATACATCCCATATGTCTGATGAGGCATAATAGGAGAAGGTAGATTCCAAGAAAAATAAAATAAGAAGAAAATTAAGATTATATGACTCCAATAATCTAGTTTCCTTGCTTTATTAATTTAGCCAAAACTACTCTTTCTATATGGGCCTATGTAAATATGCCACTTTTTCTCTCAAGTACTATTGCTCTGTTTCCTTAATCGCTGGTCTACAGAGAAGCCAGGTAACTGAAGTTGGTATTGTTACATAAGGAATTGGGGGCGATATTACACTTTGTTATTTCACAAAGGATGTATGAAAATTTCTTCCCAAGTAGTTATCTGTTACTTCATTTGTATTTTTCTCCTAACAATTTAGTAAGGCTTGTTGATAATAAAATTTCACCATTTGAAAAATCATAGGAATCTCAAAGTATAAAGAAATTTCACCAACATTAAGGGTCAAAGAAAAAAATTAAATCCCTTCAGTTTTAAAAAGAGAGATGCACTATGCAACGAGTCTTGCACACCTGCATATACCGTTTAAACAGCTTAGCATGCCACTATTTTTATGAAATTATTGCATTATGATATCTTTCTTGGAGTATTTCTTTCCATTATGTTATAAAGTAAAATAAAGCAATGCCACTGTACAAATAAGAAAATAAATTATTTTGATTATAAGTACTGGAGATTCTTGATTGAGGTGAAGATATTCAATTGCTTTTGTATAGTAATTCTAACTGGTAAGCTTTCAGACAAAGCACTGAAGTCATCTTCTTGATACATAGTTTTTTATTTGGTATGAAACAATTGGACCGTTCTGGATAGAATTTCATGCTCACTCGCTTGAGTGCTCCTAAGTTTAATTCTAAAAACACATCAAAATTTAATGAGAAGAAAGAAAAACAGAGAAATGTTTAAATATACGGTTGTATTTGACCTTACTTTCAGTGAGTTACCATGGCAGTTAGGGTGTGTTTCCTCGG
The DNA here is from genome assembly GCA_004026965.1 of Petromus typicus. Lineage (NCBI taxonomy): Eukaryota > Metazoa > Chordata > Mammalia > Rodentia > Petromuridae > Petromus > Petromus typicus. Next base: position 67,725 of record PVIR01003446.1, read on the forward strand.
ATCTTCTCTAAGGATTCATAGAACACTTGCAGGTGTGGAGCTGAGCTTTTGGGCTTTGGTCCCTGACTCCTTGGTCCCCAGCTCCTGCTCCTGCTTCACTTCCTGGTCATCATGCGCTAAGCATCTTTGCTCCACCACACACTTGCCCTCTTCCTCCATGATGTTTCTCCCTGGCAGTCAGCTGACCAGCCAAATTAAACCTACCTTCCCTTTAATCGTGGGTATCAGGTATTGCGTCCAGCAAGAGAAGAGCAGACTAATAAGTTACTTTAACTTTGTTTCTCCATAAGTAAGTGGTTTTCTTAGTCCAGAAATAAAATAAATTAGTTTTTCAGAATAAAATATTTGAATCAACTGACAAATTTGAGTAAGAAAATTCGATGCTTCTAAAATTTATAATCTAAATACATTTAAGATTAATCTAAATATATTTGGTAAAAGCTAAAAGGAGGGTAATGTATTTGCTACAGTACTAATTTATTCATAAATATCTACTGAGGAACTATTAGCTACCCTGATATTGGCAATGGGGTTTCTGTAATAAATAAAATAGACATTCTAAATGTCTTCATGAAGCAATATACAAATCATTCTATCCTTTTTGAGTCATAATCCAAGTAATAAACACAAACAGAGATGGAATGAGTAATAAGGTGTGATGGGTGATACTGTTCCCAGACCATCTAGATAATTTGATTAAACTAGTTAACTGTCCAATGAGAAGAAACTTGCACTGTGCAGGCACTTAGGGAAAACACGTCATGTGGAAGGAATGAGTGCAGAGGTCCTGTATTATGTGTTAAGGGTTACAGGAGACGACCACTCCATTACTAAAATGATGACTCTCATTGCTGGGTAGAGAACACCTGCTAGTGGGTCCAGAGTGGAAAATAAGTGGGGAATTCTTAGAAGAACCCAGAAGGGAAACAGTGATTTCTTCATCCAGAATGAGAGCAGTGGAGCTAGTGAAAGAACTGTGTCTTCTCAACACACAAACACAATCCACCTTTACTACAAGATCCTACACAAGTCATAATCATTTTACTATCTGGGATTTGTACCTGTTTTCCATAGTGGATCATTTTTGTTTTATTTTGCTTTGCTTTGGCAGACTTACTCTCATTGTGGGGGCCTAAGACATTGATATGCTTTCTATATTTGTATTCTAAAATTATAAAAATCAGTCGAGCATAGAATAATTCTTTAAAAATACTATACTGAGCCAGTGATTTAACGCAGTGGTTCTGGCTCCTGCTGGGCAAGCTCCAGGTCCAGAGTTCAATCCCCAGTATCCATGTACCCCAATGGTAGGTGTGATGATCACATTTATAGGCACAGCTCTAAGTAACCATACACCACATGGCTCAGGCTTGTAATCCTGGTGCTTGGGAAGTAGAAATAGGAGGATTTCTATGAGTTCAAGGTTGATGTGGGCTACATAGTGAGTTCGGGGCCAGCCTGATCTATCAGGCAAGACCCTGTCTCAAAAAAAAAAAAAAATTATACTGAGATCTGTGATCTAGTACATGCAGAATGTAAATTTGAACATAAAGTACAAGTTATCCCCCTAAATTTGAAGAAAGGTACATAGAATTAATACATCTCATTTGTCCCTTGGAAATTTTTTGGATTGTGGAACATAATGCCCATTTTGCAGATGAGGAAAGGTTTTATACACTTGCTGAAGATCATTTCAAAGACTAATGGGATTTTCAATGTCTGAAAGACTACAGAGTCAACACCAGAAATTCATTTAAAACATTTTAGATAATCTAAATGCCCACTGAACCCATAGACCATTTCCCCTCAATGTATCATGCCTTCACTCTGAAGAGTACAGCTTTCTGTGGTAAGATTTGCTGTAATTTTGTGGAGAATGAGTCAGAAAGGAAATTTACTCAACTTTGACCCAAAAGAATAGGAACATTTCCAAAGCTGGTAGAGAAAAGCTCATATTTTAATCTCATTTATATTTTACAGTATATGTTTTTGCCAAGCCCTGGCATGACATTCTAAACATATAAATTCTATAGTAAATAACTATATTGAAAGAATGATATATAATACTGTAAAATATACATGAAGTAAAAATGTAAACGAAAATCTAACGTGAAAATGATACAAAAATTATTGTGACTCTCAGCATCTAATATTATGTGATATGCAAAAGTAATATTTCACATTTAGTTATTCTTAGGTCTGAAGAGACTCAGAGTAATTTAGTCTCATTTCCACTGGAGTAGTAAGGCTGAAGACAGCAGACAGTTATACTAAAGGTTTAATGAATCTCAAAACAAAACCCCACATAATTAGTTCGCTGCCACATTAATTACAAAATCACAAGTGTTCTATCTTGCCTATGGTATTATTTCCTTCAGTCACTTAATATGTTTGATATGACAAAATGTAGCCATCTCTACAAAGAACAGCTATTTATTATAAAATATAAGCATAGCTTAAACTGTTCTCTTAAACATTTCTTCTGGGTAGCATTGGACAATTAAACTGTTGATATAGTATAAAGGACAATATTAGAGGAAAAGTTTTCATTATCTTGTAATGTCATTACTTGGAGATATTTATAATATTCAGGTAGAATTTACAAAATATATTAAACTCTTATATGCTCTGTTACATTGAAACACATTCTACTTTCAGACTAACACTATTTGCATGATGTTTAATAAGCTATATATCTGAAAAATGAGACTGCATATGGAGGTGCAATTAATTGACTTGTAATTCACTACTGGTTTAAAATTGCATTATTTTAATTAGTTAACCTTGTTTTATATGTGCCTTAAAGAGTAATAGGTTGAAGTTAAATAAATGATTCACTTCTGTGCACTGGGAAATATGTATTTTCTGAATAGCTTCCTCTTTTCTTTTGGAACTAATTTAAAATTCAGTGAATAATTCATTAATTCTGGGAAATTTTGTTCAAAAACTTCCATCAAAATCAAAATGGAGATGTACAAGTATCTTGCCTTTACCTGAAATGGAGTTCTTTCACTTATGTAGAGTGAGAATCAATAACTCCAATACATATACTAATGTCCATCTTTTTCTGTTGATTATGAGATAAGAGGAACCAAATATAACAAGATAGTAGCATTAAAATCCAGTTCAATGGAATCATTGGCGTGGGGAAGAAGGTCATTGCTCTATGACTAAGACTTACAGGCCAGTGAACCACAGTCATGGGAATAAGAATTAAAATTTTAGAAATGGTTCAGGGAGGTAGCTCACTAAATAGTGTTCTGATCCCATTCTCACTCCTTGATTCTTGGACCCTTGCATTGTGGTTAATGATTCTTAGTTCAATTAATTCTAGCTATTAATAAGGGAATACTATATGCTGGACACATCCACTTTTCTAAACAAGCTTGCCTAATCCATACAAGAGATGTACTTAATGGGCCCTGTGGCTAAGTTTTTAGAAAGTTCTTCCATTATTCTATGAAAGTAGCTGTTTATGATGGTAAGGAGTATGCTAAGACCAATGGTCTCTATTAACATGGAATCTCTGTCACACTTTTTGGACTCTGAAGTGAGTTCCTTGATTAGTAATGATTCTCTCTGGAATAAAATCATGACAAAGAAAGGAAGTAAAGCATTATGTAAGTCTACGGATGATAACATTCTTTTGCAGAATGAGAATAGTTATATACAGAGTAGTTTCCTATTCTAAGAAGGGCAACATACTCTCTCTTCCATGATAGAAGCACTCCAGTAGATCACTGTGTACCTGGATGAACTCTGTGGGCAATAATATCACATAAACAGCTCAGTGTTGGTCTCTCATGCTGGGAGATTGGGTACTTAGCTGTAGTCATTCAAGGTCAAACTTGACATGAGGAATTCCACATTGCTGAGCCCATACATAACTTTAATCCTCACCACTGATAAGTATAGAATCCCAAACCTAAGCACCTTCCAAAAGCCCCAGGCAGATCCCTCTCTAAAGAGTTCCAGTCAAGTCCAAAGTACAGAAAGTGTCAATCAATTTTCAGCCTTTATTGAAAGCTTACTTCATATTAAGCATGTTGTATTGAAAACTCTCAGCAAACCTGTAACTATAGATAAAATTGTCCTGATTTATCTGTTATGAAAACTAAGGGTGAGGTGTAGAGTGCCATGTTTTCTTTCAAAATACTACACTTATGTAGAAGAAGATGATATCTTTCAGAGATCTAGAACTGAAATAGGTTAATGAAATTAGCATGCATAATCTGTCTTATTGTTGGAACTTTTAAAAACCATCCTTATTAGAATTATTTGCCTTAGGGAAATATTGTTAATTTTGAACTGATAAAGAAAAACCATGAGTATAAAGAAATGGCATCTTAACTAAAAGCCACCAAGACATAACTCATAAAAAATTTTAATGAATTTTAAAAGGAAATGAATTGGCTTTGGGAATTATATTTCTTTCTGAACTATATCATAATCTGGACTTGACAGATGAGCCTATGAGTCCTGTTGTTATCAGTGGTTCTTCCATGGAAGGGAGGGTCTGCTTTTGTTCCTGCTTCCCACTGTAGACATGGCTCAAAGCACTCAGTCCTCCTCATGCCACCATGCAAACTGGGGTACCTTGAAATTTCCTCTAGCAACTAATTAGTTTTAAATTTTAAACATTTATAGCTTTTAAATTCAGCTTAATGCTGAATCTTGGGATATGAACAAATGGAGAGGAGTTCTGTTCCCATATGTAAACAAAATGCCATTAGTCTGCTATTTTGGTACTTTTCTTGGTCCCATCTAAGACCTCAAGAGTCTGTCCCCTATTGTCTGAATTTTTTTTTTTTTTTTTTTTTTTTTTTTTTTTTTTTTTTTTTTTTTTTAGACAGGGTCTCGCTTTGTAGTTCAGGCTGGCCCTGAGCTCAGCCTCAAACTCACATCACAGCAGTCCTTCTGCCTCTGCCTCCCAGCTGCTGGGATTACAGGCGTGAGCCACCATGCCCAGCACTGTGGTATGTGGTACTGATTGCCGCTGGGCATGAGTCTCCACACCCAGTATTGTATGTGGTTACCAAGGATTGAACCCGGTCCTTGCACTTGCAAGATAGGTGCCGGAACCACTGAGCTAAATCCCTGGCCTATTGTCTGAATTTCTATCAGCATTCTGAGATTCTGAACTATGATGAGAATCCTGCATTGGACCCTGCTTCAACCAGAATGTATCTATCTAGCCCACGTATCCAAGTCAACAGTTTTGTCCTGCAAATCAGTTTAAAAAGCTTCTGAGCCACGTGTTTAGGTGTTATAGCAAGGACCTCCGGTACTTCTCTGGTACCGATACTCTGAAGTAGTTATCTTTGTTGTTACTCAGACCAAAAAACTGTTATACACAAGTTGAAGGAGGTCAGATTTATTTTGACTCATGGTTTCCAAGGATTTTACCCATGGTACGTTGCCTCCAATGTAGACACAGAGTAGTGGAAGGATAAGAAAGAGAAAAGTTGCTCAACATATGGCGGCCAGGAAAGAGAGAAAGAAGGAACCAGGTATAACAATACAACCATTCTAGGTCTGCCAAAAGTGACCCACATCTTCCAAATACTTTTAACTAATAGCATACTCAACTATGAATTCATTAATGTATTAATTCACTGATGAATATACTATCCACATCATCTAGTCACCATCCAAAAATCACATTTCTGAACATGTGAGGTCTTTAGAGGACAGTTTAGATAAAAAATCTTCTAAACAACGTAAGTAATTATGTTTGTTGATTGAAATCCTACCTTCTGGAAGGATTTCTATTTACTACTTTCATTTAGAGAAATTCCATTCAGGACTGCAGTGATATAGCTGTTCATTTAAGACGGTGCATGTAGCTCAACTATCAGTGATTGGATGTAAGTTTTTCTTGCTCTACCAACTCCATAGCAAACTCCCAATAAGGCTCTATGTCCAGACTGGCAGAGAGAAGGTAGTATAGAAGAAGCAGGACCACAGTCATTTGTGCAACTTCTTCACAGGACTTACATGTATCCTCAAGCCCTGCTTGGGGAAGATCAGGAATATACACTTCCATTCAGTGACAAAGCATTACTGTAACACCCAACTTCATGGCTTAATCTGTCAAGTAACTAGTTTAAAATGTACAGCTCAGGTATATGAGAACTTACTAGTCCATGATCAAGTGTTTAGTTTCTAAAAAGTCAAGAATCAGGCTAGAAGTCTTTCTCAAAGGAAGTATGAACATGCAGAGGCTGGTAAGGCCTTTGTCCAAATTCCTAAAGTCCTATGCCGAAATCACCAGTATGGACCTACTAGAGTCTTTAAAGAGCATTCTTCCTGTCATTGACATGTTAGGAACCAATGGATCTGCTGGATCACATGACTCAAGTACCAGAGCAAACTTCACATCAGCCTCTCTGCTTTAATACTTTTTTTCTGTGCAAAGACAAAATTAGCATCTTTTCCACTCGGTAATAGGCTAGCATAACACTCAAGTAAAAAACATGTTGAATATAAGATTCATAGAGGGCCAGGGAGTTAGCTCAGTGGTTCCGGTGCCTGTCTTGCAAGCGCAAGGGCCCGGGTTCGATTCCCCGGTAACCACATATCAATACTGGGTGTGGAGACCCCACACCCAGCAGCAACCAGTACCACATACCACAGTGTCGGGCGTGGTGGCTCACGCCTGTAATCCCAGCACTCGGGAGGCAGAGGCAGGAGGATTACTGTGATGTGAGTTTGAGGCTGAGCTCAGGGCCAGCCTGACCCACAAAAGCGAGACCCTGTCTCAAAAAACCTAAACAAAAATAAATAAATAAATAAAATAAAATTCATAGAAATTCCTTATGAGTAGTGGAGAAAATAGATCTTTGTTTTTATGAGTGAACAGGTGCAATTCGTCTTTTACCTTAGAAAAGGTATCTCCCTACACCCCTCACTTCTGGAGCACTAGAATGTGAAATGAAATAGAAGCCTCTTGAATTCTTTGAATTTAGTTCCTACTCTTTGGTATGTAAGTGTTCCCCCCAGTAAAGACGATAACAGTTACTACTTCTAGGTCACCAGGTCTGATCAATACATATCCATATCAGTCTCAAAAGGTGCAAGAGTATAGAGCTTTCAACCACAAGGGACTGTCCTGGTGAAGGGATGACCTTGGAATTGATTCCACATGAAGGATAGCATAATGCTCAGCCATCAATATAACCAAAGGCCTCTGTAACCATGTTAAAAGTGAGGCTGACTAGCAAGTGAAGTAGTGCCGGATATAGGTATCACCCAGATGATACTAGCTTGGTGAATGTACAAAATTCAAGAGTTATAGAGCCAGGGAGGCTTCCACCAAGGTTTCATAAGAAGACCTGGGTGGGAGTCAATTGATGTGCACGTGATAAGGCAGTACAAGAGGCTGTGAGTCAAGCAAAAGGATAATGAAGACTTCAGGAAGACTAGAATGCCACAATTTGAAGGTCTACCAAGAAATGGAAGAGGTAGTGAACAGAGCCATCCCTAGAGACAGCCAAGAGGTCTACAACTTCCAATGACAAATGGGTTGGTCTTCCCTCACTGGAAAGCCCTTCTCTATGAGTCCTTTTCTGGTACTTATATATCAATTATCTATACCTTTTGTTTGTACTGTTCAGCATCAAAAAGTCCCACCAAAACTTATACAAACAGAAAGACAGAGACAGGGACAAGAATAGACAGATGAATATGCATAGATAGACAGAAAATTTGTCATGAGGAATTATTTCATGCATTATAAAAACTAAGTAGTCCCATAATCTCCCATCTGTGACCTGGAGGCCAACGAGATCAGGATTTGCTTCCATTTCAAACTTGAAAACCTAATTAACAAAGGAGTGATGATGTAAGTATGGTACAGTGCTGAAGACACTGTAGTGTAGGCATTAGCCTCAGTGTTTAAGAGAAGTGAGAGCAGAGAGAACTAGTGAGGGAAAATTCACCCTTCCTTTGCTGTCGTTGTTGTTCTTTTCACATTTTCATTGAATTTTATGATTCCCACTTGTGTGGTGAGGATAATCTTCTACTAGCTCACCACAAATAAGTAATAATAGAACCTACAAGAAATGTTTTACCATATATCTGGCATCCTGTAAGCCAGTCAGGATGACAAGCAAAGTTAACCAAGATAGCCACAAACATATACTCAAGCAATATATAATGTCATAACAGTTTAAATCCAATTATGAAGAGGGATGGGGATTTAGCTCAGTGATTCTGATGCCTGTCTTACAAGAGCAAGGACAAGGGTTCAATCCCTGGTAACCACATACAATACTGAGCATGGAGACTCACGCCCACCAGCAATCAGTACCACATATACAGTGCTGGGTGGTGGCTTGCACCTGTAATCCCAGCACTTGGGAGGCAGATGCAAGAGGATTGCTATGAGTTCAAGGCTGAGCTCAGGGCTAGCCTGAACTACAAAGAGAGACTCTTACAAAAAAATCAATTATGAAGCAATTACTTTAAATGTCATACAAATTATATCTGAATGTAATATATGATTTGCCAAAAATATGACCTCATTTCACTAATAAGTTTGAGGTCTCCATTGACCCAATCAAAAATGTCTCATGTTCATCTAGCATAAACATTTGAATCTAAACTAAATATAGGAAAATAAAATAAATAAAATAAAAATGTCTGTTTACGATGAATCCCAAAACTGTAAATAATATATTTCTTCAGTGTTTTATTTAGTACATTACACTATTTTTCATTTTAGGTCCCTAATAAATGACAGCAGGCAATCAAAACATTTCTTCTTTGTTGAATTTATAATAGAAATATTATTGCTTTCTTTCACAAATCTTTTGAAATATACTTTTTGTTATAGAGACTTCCAAAGATATAATATTTTAAGCCAATCACAATTTATTTCCATTCTCTCACATAAAACTTCAAAATATTTTAATAATTTCAATATTTTTTATAATTCATATTTACCTCATCTGAACAAAACAATCATGTACTATTTTATAAGCATCTTCTTAAACTTCATTATGAAAAGTGATAGTTTTTCCATCAGTTCCAGCTGAACTCTAAATTGATGTTTAGATTTAAAAATTTTTATGAATTATTTTAGACACATTTTGGTAAGAAACTAATTATCATATTTATAATAACTTGTATGTATTTATTACTTTTAGGAAATATGCCTGAAGCTCAATTATATCATACTAATTGTATCCTACTTGCCCTTTTATTTCTATACTCTATGTTTCCTAGTCAAATGAGTTGCCCTGTTGTTCATTCCTATAAAATAAAAGTTTTGAACTTAACTCTTTCATTGACCATATTCTAGTTAATTCTATGTAAGAAATTTTCACAACCATGATCTCAACTCTGAATCATTATTGCATATCTGAGTTTTTCACTTCATTGTCTTCTAGAACTTTTAACTGTTCAGTCTGAAAACTACATCATTCCGTTAGAACCCATTTGGCACAATGTGAGGAGTTGTATCTTCCAAGAAATCTATTAGATAATGTAACTTTGAGATTGTTTTTTTCTTTACCAAATTAAACAGAAAGAAAAAGCCCAGCTTCCAACCAAGGAACAAAATAGCCTGACAGTATGCTTACAAACTCACTCTCTAAATTCAGTACTATCATGTACAGTGTCCTCCTCAGTCCATGCCAACAGAGATGTGGACGTCCAGTGCTGATCTGACTGTTGCCAGCAAAGCAGCACACTGCCGCTTACACCTACTGGATTCTCTAGAACCTAAAATCATTCTTGATGCACTTTCAAGGAGTTACAATGATTTTTACATTTAAATACTTGTTTTCATGCTCTGTAGTGTAAAAATTTATTCCTTAAAAGAGTTTATGTACGTGTGATAGTATCCTTGATATTATAAATGTATACTATGTGTATTCATTTTTAAAAGCTGAATTATCTTTATTATTTATGCCTCATTGAATTGATTTTCCATAAATATGTTCAATATAAAAATATAGAAAAATGTTTTAGAAGCTTTAACATACTACAATCCATTCTCTTCTTTTGGTGAGAGTAGTTCTTAAAAAAATTTCCCAATTCCTCTTACAGCTACGTATCTCCCATATTTTACATGATATATTATTGATATGAAGCTTTTGAAAGAAATAATCCAATTCACTTAAAATTCCCATTCGTTATCATAGGGATTTCAAGTCAATTTTCAATCTTATTTGTATAATTCCCCCTCATTAATTTGTACTGATTTCTATCTATATTAGTTTTTACTTTTGTAAATAAAGATATTACAAAATTAGCACCACAATACTCAGAGTATTTATTAACTAAGTTGCTGAAAGTCAGAAGTCTGGCCTTTTGGAATCATGACTAGTGTGATTAGAGTCAGCATGACTGATTCTCTACTAAGGCCATCCCAATGGTAAGATCACAATGGTTGCTGGACTGACTTCTCCGAGGACTTTGGGGAAACTAATTCATTTCTAAGCTGACTTTGTTCTTTGGTAAACAGTTTTCGCCATTGTTTGTCTAAATTTGCTTCCATCATTCTTATCCCAAGGTGGGAGCAACTCTCTGAATTTAGGGAGTGCCTTCAACTTTATCACATGGTGCTTTCTGTCACCCAGTGAAGGATTTTGCACTGAATGCCTGTCATTCTTTTAATCTTAGACTTCTCTCTGTGAAAAGCCAGAAAAAACTTTGCCTTTCTAATTAATGTGCATTGATAAATGTTGCATTTATTTATGGGATACAAAGTGGTTGCCAAATAACTGAATACAATATAAGATGCTTAAATTAAGAAAATGACATTGGGGAGAACATGACATCTTAAGCCTGTTATCACAATTTTAATTTGATCCTTATAATTTGAATATATTCTGATCCAATTTCTGTGCTGTTTGTGGTGAATTTTTAAAAATACTTATATTTGTCTGTATTAGTACATTATGAATCTCCAAAAAAACTATGATTGGTATTTTTTTTTAAGAATCACAGATTCCATGGCTAATTATAATATCCATAGCTGCTTTGTTTGAGCTCAACAATTCTCTCTTGGAAGAGCATAAAATTATAGCCTGGCTTGCACTGAAAAAAAACAAAAAAAGAAGAAAGAAAATGACATATCTATCATCTCAAATATTTAAAATTTTTGTGATAAGAATACTAGTCATTTATTCTTACTGACATTAAAATACATAGTAGTCAGTTATTAGCTATGTTCACCATAGTGTGCAACTGATCTAAACTAACCAGAATTCACCTTCCTGGGTGAGACTTTTTATCCCTTACTTCAACCAAATCTGGTAAAGACCATTGCTCTATACTTTTCTGAGTTCAGTTGCTTGAGATTCATGTCTCTGTGAAGATGTATAGTACTATTTCAGTGCCTGTGGCTCATTTTTATGTGCATAGTATTTCCCACTTGTATTTATATTATCATGATGAAAGAAATACTTCCTCCTAAAATGCTGAATAATGGTGGAGGGTATAAAGGCACACACATATATATGTATTCATTTACATACGTGTGTTTATATACACTACCTGTTCTTTGTCCATTCATCCTTCTATATTCCCTTCAAGTGGATTTTGTAGTTCATCTCTAGAGATTTGAATAAATATTTTTTGGTTTAATTACTGAAGAAAATCATTTTAACAATCACCTCATTTTATTTCCTGAACTTCAATAACTTCCAATTTATCACAACCTGTGTTAGAGACATTATACATTTCACCTTCCACAGAATGCACAGCCATTTCACACATTTTTCTTGACACTCACTCTTAGCTATTTTTACAGACTTTTCTCACTTTCTCTGCCTCCTCACTTTTCAAAATCCACCTCAAATATTTTTTTCTAGTGTGACCTGCTCTATAATATCCCCAGATATGTTAATCTTCTTTCCTTTCTTTCATGTTGATGACCTTATGAAGTTAAAAAAGGATGAATCATGTTAGGAAGAAACTTCTCAATGTGAAAATGTGCTTGGAACTTCACGTTGGCTAAATATTATACTAAAACTCTAATATATATTTATATTATATTATACTAAAGCTATAATACATTTTCCAAACAGATAATGATTATTAAAAATGCTATTTCAATACCAAATTAAGAAAAATTAATGTTTCTAAGTAAGCGTAATTGTCATTCATCAACAAGAAATGTAATTTCTTTTCTCACTTTTGGGTTCAAAAAAAAGGGAAATGATGAAACCAAGAAACAGGTAGAAGTCTACTGTGCTAGGCAGGATCAGGACTCAGAGTGATGTGAACTCCAAGCAAAGCCAAAGCAGAAAAGAGAAAGATGCAGAGAGAATACGTGGACCATGCGGTAGCTGAGGTGATTTCATCTGCATTCTGGGGCCAATTAGCAATAATAATGGAACTGACTCTTAGGGTGGGATATGCAGAGAACTGGCACTATCTAGAAAAATTAAGGGTCGTGAATATCTGAATCTAGTCACTCTGAAGTGCTTTATTAAATTTTAACAAAGAGACTTCATTTCTTATGGGGCTGAAAAAATTTGTCAATATAAATAGTCTTGCACTACCCCATATTTCATGCAAAAGTGAGCATGCTTTTATTTTTTTATTTTAATTGATTCTGAAGATCTAAATGAGTATACTCTTTTAAAATCCAAACATCATATCATTTTTTAACTTTAAAGTACTAAAAGTATCGTTTAAAGTATTTTTAAAAGGATACAAGCTAACAAAAAGTTTTTTGAGATGAAATACAAATGGGAATATATTTATTCATAGTGTATAGATTAGGAAATGGCCTCCCAAAAATATTCATACTGAATCCCTGGAATATACAAAATCAACCTGGATTTTTGCTTGTCCTTAACTACGGTCACAGACACCCCTGTGAAAGGTAGTGAGAGACTGGGTACACTGTGGAGAGATGTTGTGAAGATGGATCAGAGAAAGATTTGACTCATGTTCTCCATGGTCAAAGCAGTGTGGTCAGAGGCAAAGAATATTGTAAGGTTCTGGAATTTGAAAAATTCCAAGGGAAATTTCCTTCTAAGACCTCTAAAGAGATTGTGATCATGTGGCCAGTCCAGTTTCTCCCTAAAAATACTAATTTGGGACATTTGTTCTCCAGAATGGTGAATGAATAAATTTCAATTGTTTTAACACAATCAATCTATGGACACATATTTTTGTAGATACAGGAAACCAGCATCTATTCAACAGTTAGAGTAATAGATAAATGACGAAAACTTGGAGAATAATAATCATACATTTTGAAATAGATACAAAAGTAAGTCTGGAAAGATTCTGTTCATATAAAATTGACCTTAAATATCCATAAATTTCCTAACTTTGTTTAATTTTGTGATTGAGCAAACTTTCAAATAATCAGTATTTGAGTTAAAGAGAATAAAATAATAATAGACAAAGTAGGATAAAGTTTTGAATGGTAAAAATAGAAAATTCAATATTACAGTAAAAACTATAAACACCCACAAAATTATGAAAATATAACATAAAATTTCTTCCAGTATTTAGAATATATTTCTATTTTGAAGGGATTATATGAGTATGTTAATATCAGTGCAATTTTTTATTCTCAAAAGTAACTTGAAGATATCTAGCCCAAATCCCACATAATGAAAAACCCATTTAACAGCAAATCATGTTACTTATCTACTTAAAATCTTCATCAGACACTTGCTATAATCCAAGTCCCTCTCCCAGACTGGGAAAACCCTCTAGAATCCAATCTTTGTTGCCCCTTCAATGTAAGTTCCATTGCGAACTCATCATACTTCTTAGTCCCACATCAGCCTGTGTTCTCAGCCTTGCGACCTCCACTTTGTTCTTTTGTGCACATAACTGTTTCTGGTATGAATGTTTGTACTTATCCCCTTCCCTTTGTCTTCCAAGTGTTTACTTGGATTTATTCTCAGTATCATATTAATAATAGGTAAAGAAAATAATGTATAACCTAATTGTTCAATTTATTCCATCAGGATCTATTCTCTATCGCTCTATCTCTATTCTCTATTATTTTCTTCATATTGCTATCAATATACTTTCTTCACTTGATTACTAGTTCGTCTGTTATGTTCAAATCTGAGTAATAATTTTTGTGTATTCAAGACTTTTAAAACTTAGAATCGTGCTTTACAGGTAACAAGTACTCAAAACATTAGCTGAAGGGAGATCACCAGAAAAGTCTGCAAGCAAAAGCTTGAGAAAGATTGGGCTATGGCTTCTAAACTTCTCCTGTGTACTGTCTTTGGGGCCTATTGATCCTGCATCAAGAGCAATTGTTTTGGCATAATAGAATTAACTGAATTAATTCCTATAGATGAATATAAAAAATTATCAATATTTATTTACTAAAACCCAAGTTCCTACCAGTCTAGGTCAGACTATTATCACAGGAAAAATTATTAAAGTTAAGATTCTTAATACTAATTTCTTCAAAATTATTCTTCTTCTTTGCCAAGAGTGGATCTTTCACTTCTACAAGATACTTCTACAAGTTAGGCTCAAAAGTGTAGGCCCTGGCCTTAAGGAGATTACATTCCAGTGAGCAAGGATAGTGAATCACAAATAAGACTGTGATTCACAAAACAGAGAAGGAAGTAAAGGAATAAAAGAAGATCCAAGAGACGATAGTGGTCATTAGTTGGGGGTGGTTTTATACTATTTAATATTGTGTTTTCAAAGAAAAATTTCTACGGGTATCAGAACCATGTAGGCCATTGATTGTGTTAATCTATGCACAAATATGAAGACATACTTGGCCAAGAAAAGAGAAAGTGTAAAATCTTGAAGCAAAGCAAGTTGCAATCAGGTATATCCAAGATATCATGAGAGGTTCAGTATGAGCAGTGAGAGTAAAGAAGTGATTTGATCTGATGAAGTAAAAAAGGTCAAACACAAACCTGGACATCATTGACGGATGTAAGTTTTAAATCTGAGTAAAGGGTAAGGTTCAGGAAGCATTTAGCGGAGTAACAAGGTCTGACATATTTCATATGGTTTATCCTGAGTGTGAATACTGAAAATATATTTCTCTCTCATATTGATTTTATGAAATGAAATACAGTAAGAGTTTACTTATCAGTCACACAAAAATATTTCAAGCAGATGAATAAATATTTGATTGACAAAAGGAATACATTTTTTCTAAACCCATTCATCTCTCCCTGTGCAACTGGGCTATATGTTCAACTCTATTAATAATTTTTCTGAACTTCAAAGATTATTCACATTTTACTTCCTTTTTGGATAAATGTTGCTCAAATTTTCAAATTCTGATAAAAATATAAAATTTTGAATTGGTATACACTTCACAATAGATTTTGAACTCACAGAAGTACAACATTCATGAGAAAAAATATTTCTAAAGTCTCCTTAGTAAGGTTTACCTAAAGATTTATAGTTTCATTTGCATCTATCAAATGTGGTAAATTCAGCTTTCTCACACATTTAAGTGAAATTGTCAGGAAAAAGAAAATAATGTTTTAAGTTTCATTTATAGTATAAAACTTGCTACAAAAACTTAGGGAATGTTAAAATTACAATCATAAATTTTGACCCTTTTAGAAGTAAACATTACATGATAAATTTTACAAACTATTCAAAGTTGGGAACTAACAGTATATCTTAGAGGTTGAGCACTTGCTTTGCTCCAGAGGGGAAAGAGACAAAGAAAATTTCACATAGCCATAGGTCCCTAGACCTATTTTCATTTTTTAAATATTACAATCTATTATGGGCAACGGTGATGCCTTTGCACAATATAACTAATTTAGACAGAATCACAGACAAAATTGTAGCCTAGCTTCGACAGTGAAATAAATGTCCTGCAGAATTGCATGTTCCTTCAAGAAAGAACATAGCTAAAGAGAAATTTGTATTCATAAATAATCAACTGTACTTGAATGAATAATATCCCTAGGAGAATTTTACTCTTGCTAAGAAAAAATTCTCAGCATGAATTAAGATTGTTGCCTACAAAATCGACAGAGAGATTCTGTAATATTAACTATGGGTTGACAAACCATAATCCCAACATCTAATATTCTCTGTCACACAAGCCAACAGAATGATTTCTCATGGCCAAATACTAAAGGAATTTTTATTACTGCTAATCTAAGCTTCAGTTTGTTGATTTTTAAAAATAAAATTAATTAACTTCCCTGACAAGCAGTTTCATGAGGCATGCACCCAAACTAATTAAGCTTGTTTTCTTAGGGATTTATGACTTATGGTTGATTGACTTTGTAACTGAATTACATACTAATCTTCTAGGGTTATAAGTCCTGATATTTTGGGGCTTTGCAATATTCCTCTCACCAGATAATACTTTCAGGGATGTGTTCATGGAAGCTATTTTTAATTTTACAGCACCCATTTAGCAACCTGTGTTTTACCTTACAACACAAATTCTTCATAAGAGAAGATTTTCAGGCAGTGTCACAAAATACAGAGGTGACCGCTGTCATTTGATTCACAGCTATTCAAAGGCACAGAGTTTCACTGCCTACAGTCAGTAATACATGGAAACTAGAGCATCAGTTTCAACCACCGTGCTGGATCTGATGTTATGGTGTAAAAGCAGCTTGGAAACAAAAAAGTGAAAAGAGAAGGAAAAACTGGAAACAAAATTTTTGTACGTAGGCCGGATGGGGGGGACCTAGTATCTCCTACTCTTGAAACAATAAATATTTTAAACAATATAATTTTAATTCACCATATCTAGGAACTAACAAAAACTCGTTACCCTATACTAAGAATTTTATAATAAATATATTCTAACATAAAAGGTATACAGTCAAGTTTTACCTTTCTGCTTTGATTATAAAAAGTGAACTAAATTTAAGATGAACTGAAAGATTACATTTCAAGTTATATTCTGTGTACTATTTCCCTATAGTATTTCTCTGCTTATTAAAATCTAACTTCATGTTCTCCTGCAGAGTGTCAGCACTTCTCATTTGGATCACTAAATGTGAATTCCACAGAGATTATGTAGGTTACAGTGATATACTTCTCTGTGTATACCACTTATTTGATTTACCTTATTAATTAAGTTCTTAATTCTACTCTCACTCTATGTTTACTAGCCCCGTTCTTTTGTTTTCGATATAAAAAGTCCCAGTGCTCTTGCTTACGTATTTCATCATCGTTTCTATTCCCAACACTCAT
This sequence comes from Petromus typicus, assembly GCA_004026965.1. Lineage (NCBI taxonomy): Eukaryota > Metazoa > Chordata > Mammalia > Rodentia > Petromuridae > Petromus > Petromus typicus. The sequence continues at coordinate 84,864 of PVIR01003446.1, forward strand.
CGGAAATGCCACCATCATCCCCACCTTGGTGAAAGAAAAGTAAAATCTACTCTGGATAGTTATGTGCATTACATGTCAGGAAAACTTCCTGGATCTCAGGTACAGAAATTCTCACCTGAAAATCAGTCTTTGGGATTCAGCTCACAGATCTGTAGTTAAATTAATGGGTTTTTATTTGTAGAGTGGTAAACGGGAAAAAGAAACAATTTAGCTGTCAGGAAAGTTTGCATCTCTCCCACATTTTCCAACTTATTTCAGACAAGCAAGGGGCAAGCGCTGACTGCAAATATTGCTAATGCAAAATTAATTTCACTTTTTCGTGTTGTAAGCGATGGATTTGACAGACATTTGTGTATCATTAAGAAACAAACTAGGGGAGTGTGAGCTTAGTTCCAGTGAATAATAAACAGATGAAAAGCACCTACTGTTTCAGTTTCTGTATTAATGAGGAAGACAGTGTCCAACAGGAAGCCATGCTGAGCTACTGTCAACAATCAAGTACAAGAAATACATGCGTGCAGCAAGAGGCCAGGAGAGTGCATGCATATGTGTGCATGTGCACACACACACACAAACACACACATGCACACACAGACTTGTGTCACTATTTACTGTTTTTAAAGATTATTGTTAAAATACACATAAAATTTACCATTTTAACCATTATTAAGCATAACTATTGTTTTTGAGTGGCTATATTCACCCCCAACCCATTTGTCTGGAGCTTGCCAGTTTGATTCACAAGGATCATATGATCTCTGAATGTTCCCTGAAAATAATTATAGCCCATGTCCACCCTTCTGCTGTAGGCAAAACACAGACACTGCATGCCAAAGATCATGATCTTAACAAACAGAAAAATCACTGATTAGCAGAGGACACAAGCAAAGAGTCATCATAAATGTAGTATCAGATCATTCATCTTGCAGCAGTCTGTGCTATCAGTCTAGCTTCAAAATATATTTTTGAAGATAAGAAATGTTCAGTTTCAAAGCAACAGATGAAATCTAAGAATGTATGTAGCATAAGCTGGAGACAAGAAATTTCTGGGGCCGGGGATTTAGCTCAGTGGTTCCAGTGCCTGTCTTGCAAGCACAAGGACCTGGGTTCAATCCCCGGTTAACCACATACAATACTGTGTGTGGAGACTCACACCCAGGAGCAATCAGAACCACATAACATAGTGCTAGTCATGGTGGCTCATACCTGTAATCCTAGCACTTGGGAGGCAGAGACAGGAGGATTGCTGTGAGTTTCAGGCTGAGTTCAGGGTCAGCCTGAACTACAAAAGTGAGACACTATTTCAAAAACAAAAACAAAAACAAACAAAAAAAAAAAGAAAGAAAACAAAACCACCCAACAAAGAGAAAAAGAAACTAACACATCCAAGTGGTGGCAACAGATTCTGAGTTCAAATGTTCAAATCTACATGCTTTCTTCATTTTCATCACAGTGAGTGAAAAGGTTTCCTGGGAGATGAGATCTAGTTGAATGCAGTGAGAGACCAGAGGGCTATGTCTCACCCAACAGTCCTCAGTCATCAGGGAGACTGAGGGACAGGACAAAGACACCAAGTGGAAAACTCTCTGGTTTTTATTTAAAATATCAGTGTAAAAGAAGTTTGGGCCAGAGGCTATCTCCAGGGTAAGCAGAGGAGAGGAAGGACAACGGACAGATGTAACATGCTTCATTAATCTAAACTTCCTGTTAAACCATTTGATTCTCCCAAAGCTTTGGGCAAATACCTAATCCACAGAAGTTCCTCACTGGTCTAGCATATATGAACTGCGGCCCTCTGAACAAACTGTTAGATTTGTTACTTCCAGTGTACCAAATATAGTGTGACAAGTTACAAGTCTTGCGTCCTTGCTGCTTGTAGCAGCATCAATCAGGCCCAAACTTAGCTTCTCTAAATCTCGTTTTTCTACCTTTTCTGTAAAATTAATTAATTCACCTTGTGCTGCCATGGTGTACAGGAGACTAGAACTTAACCGCAGAGGTTCCAGTAATGTCCTCTTTCCCTGTTCTCTACAAACTTGGACCTATGAATATCTGGATATATCATCCTGGGTTTCCTTTCTTGTAACACATCCTCATATATGGTGAATTACATTACACAGAGAATGTTCAGATTGTGCTTTGTTATACTAGCTGCTAATAGGAAAAGGCCTCCACTAGGAGATGTGGCAGCAACTGGAGCAAACCAAGTAGGCAAATTTTCCCAGAGAATCTGTGTGACAGTGTGAGTAAGAGATCAGCATCGAATGGATGGGTTCTCTTAACTGAATTGGTCCTTGCAAGCTTGCAAACAAATGTACCTCATGGGGCACATGGGGCTTAAAAAGATGTTCTCTCTCCAGCTGCACCTGAATTACTGGATTATTGCTCGTTGTACCCTAGATACAAGTAAGTAAAGTGGGAATATAGTGTGTCTTATGAATCTTCCAAACACAGAAGCAACTGAGTCCAGAGTCACATCATATTCATAATTGCTTCTTATTCTCTGTTGTAATCTTGACCCATTTTCTCTTCTTGAAACCCAAAACATACCTGATTGCTTTGATTTTAGAGTGTTTTCCCATAATATGCCTAGAGCCCTGAGCAATACTCTCATTTGTACAGTTTCTTGTAAGTATCCTCTACCACTGAACTTTCCTTAGAGTATGGATATTATTTTATCAATTCTTGAAAAACAAAAAAGATAAACTAAGAGAATTATAGAATTTTAGCTGGGATTTGCTTCAAAAATATATTATGTATAATTTATATGTTCATTCAAATGAATTTTTGATATTCAGTCTTCCCATCAAGTGCACTTTATTCCCATTAGTGTTATATTTAATAAAGGCAAGGTAACTGGATTACTTTATATTCATCTTAGTGAGACTTGACATGAAAAAAGGATAGTTTTATGAATCATAAGTAACTTTAACAATATACTGTTCTGTGCATTGTTCTCTCTCTCTATATATATATATATGTATATGTCTATATATGTATACAAGTTTATTTTTGCATTATATATATAGAAAGAGAGAAATAGATAATATAGATATAAATATAGATAAATATACATATACATATCTCTATATCTAAATATAGACATATAAATATATAGAGATATAGAGATAGATAGATAGATAGATAGATAGATAGATAGATAGATAGATATAGATAGATAGATATAACCTGGAGACAAGAAATTTCCTCAGTATATATATATAGAAAGTTCAACTTATTGCCCCTTCTGCCCTTGAGGCACATTTGTTTGCAAGCTTGCACGGACCAATTCAGTTAAGCTAACCTACCCATTTGATGCTTCGTGGCTGATGTCTTACTCACACTTGTCACATAGATGTGTGTGTGTGTGTGTGTGTGTGTGTGTGTGTCTGTGTGTGTGTTGACTTTTTTCCTGAATTATGAAAATTCAAATTACTAGCAAAAACATGCTAAAATTTCTTCCCACAAATTTTTAAAGTTAAGAATAACTACTTCATGGAAAATCATTGGTATTTTGTGTATCATGGCTACAAGTTTATTTTTTACATTTAAGAAGTATTTTGGTAAAATAATTACATTTATTCATAAATAGAATATAAATCTTTGTACTATTAGAGTTTTAAGATTTTAAACACCAAACAAGATGAACAGCTAGAGCTCAAATGAGCACAACTATTCACCTGTGTATTTTCCACTACTAACAAATGGATTTCTCATTCTCTAAATTGTGGATCATAATATGAGCCAAGTAAAATGCTAGATGGAATTCCTTCAAACTTCACTTAGTTACTGTTTTTTCTTAGCACTATGTATTCAAGACTAACGAGTTGCTCATTAAATATGTTATGGTTATTCTAAATTTGAAATAATGAATGACAGAGACTTAAAACCATTAGTATTCTAATGAGCCATGTAGATAAATTTGTCTCAGTTTCAATGATTTGGGAAGCCCAAACATCACCTACGGAGCTGATGAAACACTGTTTCTGATGCATTCTCTACTTTATAAATCGCCTTAATGAGTAAA
>PVIR01003447.1:0-26323 GCA_004026965.1 Petromus typicus
TGATTTTTGAACGTTGACCTTGTAACCAGCTACGCGGCTAAAATTGGCGATTAGGTCCAGCAGTTTTTTAACTGAGTTTTTAGGATCCTCTAGATAGAGTATCATGTCGTCAGCAAATAATGACAATTTAACTTCTTCTTTTCCAATCTGTATTCCTTTTATTTCTTTCTCTTGCCTAATTGCTATGGCTAATATTTCCTTAAGTAGATCTTTTGTAGAATGACTGAGCCCTAATTTTTAGCTTTGTGACTTTCAGCAAATCACTTATATAAAACCTAGTTTCTTGTCTTTTAAAATGAGGATAGGAAATAGATGAATGGATAAAGAGGGTGTGGTCTTTGAGTACAGTGGAGTACTACTCAGCCATGAAGAAGGATAAGCTTGAGGCATCTGTAGGAAGGATGCACCTTGAGACTATAATGTTAAGTGAAATAAACGAGACACACGAGATTAAATATTATATGGTTTTTCTTATATGAGAAACCCAAATTATAAATAAAGAGCAAAATAAAAAATACATAATAAGAATCAGAGATAGATCTTTGCAAATGTGTGGGGGGTAAGGGAGGAAGGGAATGGGGAAAAAAAGAGAGTTGACATGTTACATATGTGGACCAACTCCACACCAGGAATCTGATCATTATGTAAAGTCAACATGCATTAATAAAAATAGAAAAAAATGAAATGAAGATGAGTACTTACCTTAATGCATCATAGGAGTGTTTTCAGAAAGTGTACGTGCTGGCCCGGGGATTTAGCTCAGTGGTTCCAGCACCTGTCTTGCAAGCGCAAGGACCCGGGTTCGATCCCCGGTTACCACATACTATACTGGGCATGGAGACTCACGCCCAGCAGCAACCAGTACCACATACCACAGTGCCGGGCGTGGTGGCTCACGCCTGTCATCCCAGCACTCGGGAGGCAGAGGCAGGAGGATTGCTGTGATGTGAGTTGGAGGCTGAGCTCGGGGTCAGCCTGAACTACAAAGGGAGACCCTGTCTCAAAACAAACAAACAAACAAAAAAACAATTCTCATCCAAAGAGTGATTATGACAGGTAAACGCTTTAATCAATTCTTCTTCAATGGTCACAGTCCTGACGTGTGCTCACCAATCTCTCAAAGGGACCCCAGCATGAATGTGCCTGGGCTCCTGCAGAGGCCTCCTTTATGCGTGTCCGTTCCCTCCCCGTCTCAAGCCCTCCTCCCTGCTGTGCTCCCTAGGGGCCTCTCCTTTAGTCGACCTAGATCCTTGCCTCAGAGTCAGTTTGGAGGTGAACGCCAATTTATGAAAACAATTTATGACCCAGAGTCTATTATGCCTTCCACCCTCAAGCATGGGTGGCTTTCCCGTCTTCATGCTTTTCCTCCTTTCTATGTGTATCTTCCGAGCCTCACAGTAGAATCTTTGCAGACCGTGTCTAAGTACAATTTGCAAATGGGATCCATAAACATTCTTCAAACTTTTTGGCTCATAAACTGCTGGAAAAGTCTAATAAGATATAAATGTATGTTCTTCCCTCCATAACGCTTTTGAGGAATGGCCTGCGAACAACTTGCATCAGGATGCTCGCACGCCCGCTGAGACTGAGCTGGGTTATTGCCTCCCTTTGCCGTGTGTGACATGCCCAGTGGCTTGGAGAGCACTTCATCCTGCTGATGCCCCTTCTGACAGGTCAATAGCTACCCAACTCCATATGCAAAAAGTGTCATAAAATGTCCAACAATTGATTTCATTTCTCCCTTTATCTCTCAGCCTCTACATTCCTTATATCCTAGAATCGGGACCTTCACTTCTGAAGCTTTCCCAGTGTCAGTGTCTCTTTCTCCAGCCTCACTGCAGCCTCCGGCTCCTAGTCCTTCTCTGACCTACATTTTTCATGAAGCCAAGGTAAAAACTGGACATTGGACACTGGAGCCACTAAAATCTCACTCAGATGGTCCCTTTCAATCTGAGGTTTCTAAATGTATAAAATAGCCCAGACTTCACTCTTACTGACTCTAGACCTCGGGCCACAGGAAACTGCAAAGTGTTCTCCACACACACATGAGAAAGGTAAGAGATTCTACATAAAAGACTCAAGGAATTCATTTACACCTTCAATTTTTCATACTAGAGAAGAGATATGGTATTTACACATCTGGGTCCTATTTGTTTTACTTATGAGTATGTATGATAGGTGTGTGAAATAGGAACAAAATGTTCAAAAGGAAAAGGGCAAGAGCAGGTAGGAGAGAGTAAAGAAGGGAAAGAAAAACTTTGTTTATAAAGAAAAGGAAACAAAGCTTATGTATATGGGGTGGGGGTTGTAGGGAGGGCAGGGGAAAGGGAAAAAATGAGAGGAAAGTGTGAAGACTTCCAATTATATTGCTTCTTGTTTAAATATATGGATGAATTAAACATTAATGATGAATTAAACAGATGTGTAAATAGAGTGAGGTCCAACTTGAGGCTCATGTTCCCAACTGACCTATGTCGGAGGGCCCTCTTGTGTGCAGCTCAGGCAGCAGGAGCACAGGCCCCACCTTGGGAGAGCTCAGCACCCACGGCGTCTATTCTCCCTGCTCTTCCGGTTCTTGGCAAGGCATTGTAGAGTAACGTGTGTTTGTACATAACCTGGATTTCATTCAGTTAACCTCCCTAAAAGGACAAGTGGATTGAAAATGTTCCTCCTGAAACAAATCCCCAGATTGGAGATGGTATTAAAATTGCAAGCCCAAAAGAACAGGAGGAATAAAACAGAGAAGTCACACCATTTGTTCCTGCAATAGGCATCAATCAGATATGACATTTAATTGTGTAATAACTATAATTTTAATAAAATATTTCTTGTCATTAAAAGAGTTGACTTTTAATAAAATGGAAAAAATGTAACATTTCAAATTTTTATTTTACCATTATTAACTCATTTTTAAGACTTCTACATTTTAGAATGCCCACTCACATTCAACAATTACTATTTCCTAAACTTTGTTTTCACTATTTCTATTGTTTTGCTCAGCTTTAGAAAACAAGGTGCAAACATTCTGACCTTTCAACCCTAAATATTTCGATGTATAACTACTAAGAACAAGGACATTCTTCTTTATAACCCTGTCACTATCACATTCAATTAAATTAACAATAATTCCTTAATGTTGGGGGCCGGGGAGTTAGCTCAGTGGTTCCAGTGCCTGTCTTGCAAGTGCAAGGACCAGGGTTCGATCCCCGGTAACCACATACCACACTGGGCGTGGAGACTCACGCTCAGCAGCAACCAGTACCACATACCACAGTGCCGGGCTTGGTGGCTCACGCCTGTCATCCCAGCACTCGGGAGGCAGAGGCAGGAGGATTGTGATGTGAGTTTGAGGCTGAGTTTGGAGCCAGCCTGAACCACAAAGTGAGACCCTGTCTCAAAAAAACCTAAAAAATAAAATAAAATTAATAATAATAATAATAATAATAATAATAATTCCTAATGTCATCTAATATTTAACACATAATCAAGTTTTCCCACTGTCTCAGAAGTGTTTTTACAACTTCTTTTAAAAACTGATGATTAACAGAAGGTTCATGCATTGCAGTGGTTAGAACTATTTAATGTTTTTCAAGGTAAAATGATAATTCCTTGACATTTTCTTTTAAAAATAGCACTAAGATTTTTTTTTTTGAGATAGGGTCTTGCTTTGTAGTTCAGGCTGGCCCTGAGCTCATTATGCAGCGCAGGCAAGCCTTGAACTTATAGCAATCCGCTTGCCTCTGTCTCCCCAGTGCTGGGATCATGGGCGGGAGCCACCACATCCAGCACTGTGGTATGTGGTTTCTGGGGATCGAACTTGGGACCTTGCACTTTCAAGGCAGGCGCCAGAACCACTGAGCTAAATCCCTGGCCCCAACACTAATATTTTTGATGAGCACAAGCCAGTTAGCTCATAGGATGTGTAGAATCTAGATTTGTCTAATTGTTGCCTCATGTTTAGACTCAGGGTCTAAACTGTTTACATTCAGGCCATGTGTATCATTCCGATTCCAGTTCACCAGAGATATAGAATATCAATTTGTCCCACTACTGGTGATGTTAAATTTGATGGGGGTTGTGCTGTGGATTCCATGGTCTTTAGCACCTTTACCCTCATGGGATCCTAAGGAACAGGTACTTGGATCATTTAGTTCATTTTTTTTTTCAAATGGCAAAGAAGATTTTACTTAGGATTATTGAAATGGGGGTTAAGACTCTTGCAGTACAGAAGAGATAGTAAACTCAACTCCTTGCCCATCAACTTTTTCAAGTTCCACATGTTTACATCCTCGCCTTTGTTCATGGTATAACTGTCAACAATCCCTGGACAAGGAAAGAAGGACGCTGGTTTTGTCAACCGTACAAGCCCCCAGGTTGTGTAGGTGTATGGTGCTCTCTGTTCTTCCCCCATAAGCTTGGGAAGCATGCATTTTGTATGGTGAGTTCAACCTTCATCAAGATAGTTAGTACTTGGATAGACTACTGTCTATTCTTAAAGATTTCTTAGAGAAAGTGAGTTGTGCATGTAAGTGTCCCATTTCTCCCCCACCACACACTACTCTTACTCTGGCTTGCTCTTTAAGGTCCAGATAGGTTTGTGCGCTAAGGAAGACACCTTCTACAATCCAATTGTGTTGCCAGGTGGGAAATGACTTTGGGTCCTTTCTTCTCCCTACTCTCCCTTTACTTCACATCTTCTCTCCCCTGGTTCATTTTCTTCATCCTCCAATTTCCTTTTTCTCTTCTTCCTTTTCCATTTCTTCTTCTCTTCCTTCCATTCCATCATCTCTTGAGATATTCTGCTCTGATCCCCAAGTCCTTGTTAAAGCTGAGAGGAAAGTATAGAAAATAGCCCAGAAGGCATAGAAAATAGCACTAGAGAAAATAGCACTAGCGTGGAAAAGACGGAAAAGGATGACTCTAATCTGTTACTCACTCACAGGTAATACTGAGCACATGCCAGGTTAGTAAGTGCCCCATTTACAGAACACTGGCACAAAGGGAGATTAGAGTCTGCTCTGGGTTATAGTCATCTTACAAGCCTGCTAATAATTGACTCACATTTCTTCAGAGAACTTTTTGGTTTTATTCTCAGGAGAAAATAAAGCCAGTCATAAACAGTTCTGTGAAATCTTATTAGGCAGGCTCCCAATTTAAATTCAGACAATGTATCGGTTACTCTAGAGATCATTTTGCTTACTTATGATTCTTCACCTCAGTCTTCTCCACGGAATGTGCATTTGAATTGTAATGAAAGTTTTAAAATATTGTGGTTCAATAATTCCTGTAGACTCCTGTTGGTAAGTATGAAGTAAGGGCTAGAATGCTCAATCGTTAACAATAAACCAACTGTCCATGTTTAAATAAGAGATACACCTTTCTGTGGGCAGAGGTTCTTGACCTGGAGTATGGTAGCCAGATACTTCTCATCAAGCACATTAATCTTCTTATGTAGAGTATTTTTTTATCTTTCCAATGTTTGCATGAGAAAAGTGAAGCACAGATGTTTTCAGGAGTGAGAAAGAATTGTCTTGAGTCCCATATTATCAGAGGAGTGAATTTGTTGGTCTATGGAAGAATAATTCTTACTAAATGTGTAAAAGTGAATCTTCTCTCTCTCTCATTTGTGAGACATTGGATTTAAGAGAAACATCCTCAAGCCATGTATTATTAATCAACTCATCAGCAAATATTTGCTGAGCCCCCTAATTTAAAATAATAGTATGCAGAACAAGGGATTTGGGACATTATTAGTGAAACCGAAAAAGGAAAAAAGAAGATGTATGCTTCTGACTACTGGAGACTTACGAGAACATCAGGTAGAAAAAATATCCCCATAGCGTGCTAGCAAACACGTGATTTAAAGTAGTGAATAGTCAGCCGAGGATGAGAAGAGTTGACACTCCTGTCCTAAACTTGCACAGGATGGGAATGTTTGATGCCTACACTGGTTAGCAAAAGTTTTATCACAATCATACTTAGGCAGGAATTTGGAAGGATTTTATTCAGATAAGAGGAAACTCTGGGCTTGAGTATGAAAAAAGGAGAGGAGTGAGGAAACGTTAGAGATTTTTAAAATTGTGTATCTCTTGAGTACAACTGGAAGTTGGTAGATGATTCTTTCAAGAACAACAATTTGGGGGTGATATGCCAAAAGGTTCTGGAAATAAATCTGGTGATAATGTTAAATAGAAATCATATCTAATTGTTCTAGATAAAGCTTTTTAATTGTCAAAGAACAGAATTCACTCAAGCTAACTCAAGGGAAGAGGAGATGAGAGAATTACAATATTACAGCAGGAGATCTAGTGTACACTCCAAACAAGTTCATAAGCAGGAAAACAAGGATGCTCCAGGCGACTTAGAGCGACATCATCTCAGCTTCTCTTCCTCTGCCTCATCCTTCCTCTTCCTCTTGCTCATCAACTCACTTCTCCATTTCCTACATCGTTAAGCTGTGGCTGCCCTGAGTACTTCCATGACATCAAGATCTTTCATTTTCAGCATCAATCCTTGATTAACTACTTTCTTTCTTCTTTTCTGATGGCATGCTTAAGAAAAAGAGAAACTCTTAAGTATCTGACCAGGTAATTCATTAATTGGGTTAGGCACAATACCCACTCCAGCTCAACCATCATTCCAAAACATGAACTGCCCTGGGATTTTCCTGGGTTGGGAGAATAGGCAAACCAGTCTAAACTGGAAGAGGAAATAGCTTGGATTTTTTGGTTTATTTGAGACAGGGTCTCCCTTTGTAGCTCAGGCTGGCCCTGAACTCACTAGGTAGCCCAGGCGAGCCTTGAACTCACTGCAATCCTTCTGACTTAGCCTCCTGAGTGTGAGGATTACAAGTGTATGCCACTGTGCCCAGTTTAGATTGAAATTTTATAAAACCATCATACTTTTAGGAAGTAGTCACTGTATTCTGTATTCATTTGAAAAAGGCCTGCTCTGTTTCTCTGCATCTAGAAAGGATTTCCCCACACTTCCTTCTGAGACAGTTGTGGGATCCTGAAAAGCATTTGTCCTAAATTTAATGTTGATTCTACCACCTCATAAATTTCAATTTCCTATCTGTAGAATGGACACAATAAACCCAAGTACTGGGGTTGTCTGGACCATAAATGAGATTATGTCTATGTCATTCCCTGCTTTGTACAAGACAAGGGCTTATTAATTAGGATTGCTTTCATTTCTTTGGTATGCTATAAATATTTTGTCATAGAAAATTATTTTCAATGTATATGTGAACATATCACTATTTTAAAGTAACCCCTACATATATCATTCCACTGAAATATTTTACTATATCTTTAATAGTCTCAAGAAACACATAACTACAATACCATTATCTCATTTAATACATTAAAATAATTCCCTGATATCACCAATATTACTACATCTACGTTGTATTTTCTTCCATAGTCTCAAAATACTTTTCTATAGTTGTTTGGTTTGAGTAAAAATTCAAAAGGAGTTCACATAGTACACTAGGTTATGTTGGTCTGTAATTACACTTCCTGCTTTTCTATGACATGTATTTATTGAAAAAAAAATAGAGTCATGATTGCTATGAGATGTTCCATGTCAGAATTGGGCTGATGTTATCTTCAAGGCACCATTTAACAAATTTATCTATCCCCATATTTCTTCAAAATTGGTTTAAAAAATGTGGAGGTTTAATTAGATTTGGATTCAAATGATTTTTTTTCTGGAAAAACTAGAAGAAATATTTTACACTGTCCTTTATGTTTTCCAAGTGATGAGTTTGAAATCGTAGCTCAAAATTCCCGTGGCATTTTGCATCTTAGAACATATGGCTCCCAGCAGAGACGACAGTGAACTATTCACTTACGATTGTTACCTGTCAGAAAATGCAGATGAACACCACAGTTGCCTTTTTACCTTTCACAATTTTATTAGCAGTGTCTTTAGTTATATGTATGTTTGGCTGAAGATGTTCATGTACATTTAATAAAAAAATCATTGGCTGACCCAAATTCTAAACTAGGAATAAAAAAGTTTAAAATGGCTAGTGAGTATAGAAAAAACTAGAGGAAACTGGAACTTTAATGTTCTTTTGGAATTGTTTAAAATGAAAATAGCCAGGAATAGTGGTTCATGCCTGTAATCCCAGCACTCAGAAGGCATAAGTAGGAAGATTGCCTCAAGTTCAAAGCTTTTCTGGGCACATAGTAAGTTCAGAGTCAGCCTGAACTGCAAAGTGCGACCCTGTCTCAAAAAACAAAAAAATGAAAAAATAAAATAAAATAAAATGAAAGCAAATTTCAGAGCACAGAATCAGGACTGTAATATTATAGATAGCTGAGTTAGGTAAAAAATATTATGACAGACAAATAGGCTAAAGCCTCGAGATCAGGACAAAGGTGAAATGTGCCACAACTGCAGCTGGAGACACACTTGTTGGAGGCCAACCCTCAAGGTACAGGCAAGATGACCAGACCCGCACACCTCCTCAAACAACAAACACTGAGGACTAAAGAAGTCCAGATAGACATTAGTCACCCTAGTAGGGGACCAGGGACCTCTGGCCCCACTGTTTTCTAGAAGTCTCTGTTCTTTCCATCTACACTTGTTCTATGACTTGTTTCCCAATTAAACCACTATTACCTAAGTGACTATACTTGTGAGCTTACTGGATGATCATGGATTGTGACTCATATTGTACCTGCATGGATTATGCTCTATAAAACTCCTCTGTAAAGTGAGGCCCCACATGGCTACCCACTTGGGTCCCCCTCCTGCCCCTCAGGAGCTTTCTTATCCATAAATGTCTTCCTACGCTTAACCTCCATTGTTCCTAGAATTCATTCTTGGATTTCTTTAGAGAAGAGCTCCATGTTAGATCAGATATATCTAGCAAGTTGGGAGATATAATATTTCATATTTCATCTCTGGTATTACTTCCTATATCAGTATTGTTCTGGAATGTTGAGTTTTAGAGATGTCCAGTGATACATAGCCCTCTCTTCCCTACCTGAATTGGGAACACAGATCTAGATAAAAATAAGACATAATAAAAATAATTGCTTCTATGTCTGATAAAGCTGTTTGGAGAATGTGACTTGGCTTACAGTAATAATGAACTTGTAGACCCTCATTTTTTATATTAGGTATACTGTTCCTCTGTCAGGGACAGTTCAATGACCACAAGCCTCCCTGAGCTCAGCACACAAGCTAGATTTTTTTTTCCAAATATGCCACTTACTAATTTCATCCCCCTTTCTTGGTAGGAGGAGGAAAGTGAGTGAGCAGTCAGGAACATCCAAGAGTGGTGCAATCAACATAAAAACAAGTAGAAATATGGAGACTCACTGAAGTCATGCTAAGAGTATCTTAAGTAGAACCCAGTTTAAATGCAGCATTTTCAGCAATGGACAGCTTCACACATAGTCCCAGTCACATTAACTTTTATCTTTTTTTAAAAAATTTTTATTGGTACTTTACATATACACATCATGATTTTCACTCAACAATGAGAATTTGTACCAGTATATGACACAACTTAATTCTCAGCTGGCATTCCACTGAATGAATGTTTGTGGAGTGTGACTCCATCTCAGTGCCCATGGATGCCAAGATGCATAAAGACACACTGCCCACTAGAAGTCAGTTCTTCTGTGGTTTCTCAGACAAGTACACATGAGTTGTGACTGTCAATCACTAGGGCAGGTATTGGAGGAGGTTATGTCAAATACAGAGATGTGCTGCTTGGCTCTGGAAGAAGAGATGTGTCCAGCTGCAGGGAACTGGTTAGGTGAAAGCCTCCAGCTAATGGCAGCTCTCTGCAGGTCTACGTCAGCTTTCAAGCCACAGCCATACTGTCTTGGGTGGTTCCTGCTCAGTGACTGGGCCAGGCAATAATAGCAGTCACACTATCCTTGGGTGGCCCCAGCCAAGGTGGTAGGACAAATAGACAGTTATTTTCCCCTTAGATAAAAGTCCTCTGAGGGCAATATATGTTCTCAAACTTCCCAGTGGCCAGGTAGAAAGTGACCAGTGGCCTCAGTATGCTTGCTGGGACTGAGTTTTCCCAGGGCTTTTAATGCTAAATCTAGAAAATTTAAAGCCAGGCACACCAGGACGACTGGTCTGTCCCACTAGTGTGGACTTTTTCAGGTCTGCATTAAGGTTTGAGAGTTTCCTCTGCTCAATCCTGCTTCCTTCCCCCTTTTCCTTTCACAGGTATTACTCTCCAATAAACCTTTTATGCTTTTAACTTGTGCCTACATGTCTGTGTCTGCTTCCCAGAGCACTCAAACCAAGATAAGGGCACAAATAGCTCACAAACCAGTAAACACCTAAATGCACTCTTCAAGAGAAGATAAGGCTGAAAGAGAGTAGGAGGGCAAGAGGAAGATTAATTTGACAATTAGAGAGCTCCTCCTGGGGATAACATTTTCAATGGGCCATTTATTCTACATATTTAAAGTATACTCAATGACTTAAATTTCTTTAAATTCTATTTGAATACTCAAAATGAAAGATTTGCAAAACACACCCCAAGTTCCTTGTCTCTGTGTCTCTTTTTAAACAACAATGTGATTTGTTTTTTCTCTGATCTAATAAGGAAATGAAAGGAGCATGAACTTTTTTGAGAAGTATTCTTAAAGTCATGAGCCACTGTGAATTGTACAACAGGTAGTTATAGCTAGTAACAATGTATTATATTCTTGAAAATTACTAACAGGGTAGATTTGAAGTGTTCTTCCTATAAAAAGATAAGTATGTAAGGTAGTATATATGTTAATAGCTCGATTTAGCTATCTACACCCTATACATATTTTGACACATCATATTGTACATGGTAAATATGTGCAATTTTTATTTATCAATTTAAAAAGTGAATACAATTTGAAAAACACCTCTAAACTAGAAAAACAGAGAAATGGGAGAGAAAGTACAAGAATGTAGATGGAATGTTATTGGTAGAAGAAGGGAAAGAAATCATTCACAGGAAAGATGAGGCAAGAGTCCAGCTGGGAGGGCCAAATTCAGAGTGACACTCACATCAGGGCCGTGTGAATTTGGACTCAGCATGTTTATGAAACTCGTTAAATATTGCATTTCGGTGCCTGACTTGCTTCACCCAGCTCTGGCCCTGGCATCTGTAATATTAGGCAACTTCCACAGGTCATTTCCTCTTTCCTGATCCAGATACAAAGCCATCGTCCGGCCAATGGATATCCAGGCATCTCATGCCCTGATGAAGATTTGTCTCAAAGCTGCCTTGATCTGGGTCATCTCCATGCTACTGGCGATCCCGGAAGCTGTGTTTTCTGACCTCCATCCCTTCCATGAGGAAAGCACCAACAAGACCTTCATTAGCTGTGCCCCATACCCACATTCTAATGAGCTGCACCCCAAAATCCACTCCATGGCTTCCTTTCTAGTATTCTACATCATTCCACTGTCAATCATCTCTGTCTACTACTACTTCATTGCCAAAAATCTGATCCAGAGTGCTTACAATCTGCCCGTGGAAGGGAATATCCATGTCAAGAAGCAGGTGAGTGATCAGGAATAGATTCATTTCCTCCCTGGGGATTTGGGCCTTTGCATTTCTTTGGTCCCCACTGGCAAATAGAGTACTGGGGTGGTCCTGTCACTTGATTTTGCAATGAGAGGAGGTGGGATCTATGGCCAGATGCTTCTTTAAACTCCAATCACGTTTTTTGGTATGGAAGAGAGTTATCATATGGAAAGAAAGCAGAGGGAGTGGGAAAATGATGTTGCTTAGAGAAAGAAGAAGTAAATTGCTTAAGACAGGTTCACCCTGATTTGAGCTTAAATCCAGACAAACTTACTTGTTTCCCTTCTCTGTGCCTCAGGGTTTTTTGTTGTTTTTTGTTTGTTTGTTTGTTTGTTTGTTTTTTTATCTGTGGCATGGATTCCCATATGGTAAAGTGACTAGAAGACTAGAGGGAACAGCATACACAATGCCTACTAGCATGCACGATGCCCTCCTTATGTACTAGGCCCCTATTCCCAGTGGGCCCCCATAATTTCATTTTTATGATCAAAAGATAGAAACTGGGAACACTGGCTTTCTTTTCTTTGTCAACTCTTCTTACTTTTAGCTTAGTTGAAGCTCTTGTGATATTTATGATAGAAAAATAGGATGAATAGCTGACTCTCCTGGAGTTCTCACCTTTCTTTTTTTGTTTTTGTCTCATTTCTTAAGGAAGAGTGTGGTTGTCAGCAAAACTGTTTCCTTGCCTAAAAAAGTTATCAGTGGCAATCATGCACTGCACTCCAAATTCCTTAGAGAGAAACAAGTTTCCCCTTGAGGTAGCTGAGGGAGTTGGGAGCAAAAGGAAATCCTCACTCTGTTTCGTCTAATCTTCCTATAAAATATAGTCCAGAAATAAGTTGAGATTGTACATCAGCGGCAACAGGTATATACCTTGGCTTGGCCAATGAGGAAGAACAAAACTGGCTGCTGTTTTGAGCATTAGGAAGAAAAAGAAATTACTTAACTGTGGAGCAAAGAAAGGCATGAAATAATATGGATGATAAATCACACCCCCACTCTCCCGAGAAAAAGAGGCACTTACTAGAATTTCATTGTGCAACCCATTCAAGCATGTAATCAACTTTGTTTAAGGATCTGTTCTCAACAGCCTGCTCTAACTCTATTCTACCTCGTGGCTTTTTGCTTCCTGGCTGATCTATCTTGGTTCTTGAGTTTTTATTTCCTTCTGTCTCTGTTGCTTTTCTCCCAGTTTTTGCATTTTAATTCTTTTTCTGTGGCTTTGTGAGCTCCTGTTTGCCTCCCATCTTTGCCTGTCTGTTTCTCTGTCTGAATCTGTGGCTCCCTTTTTCTGACATCGCTCCCTGGTCATCCAGTCTTCATGTGGTTTCTCTCCTCAGATCGAATCCCGAAAGCGGCTTGCCAAGACAGTGCTCGTGTTTGTGGGCCTCTTTGCTTTCTGCTGGCTCCCCAACCACATCATCTACTTGTACCGTTCCTACCACTACTCTGAAGTGGATACCTCCATGCTCCACTTCATCAGCAGCATCTGTGCGCGTCTCCTGGCCTTCACCAACTCGTGCGTGAACCCATTTGCCCTGTACCTGCTGAGCAAGAGTTTCAGGAAACAGTTCAACACTCAGCTCCTCTGTTGCCAGTCTGGCCTGATGAACCGGTCCCACAGCACTGGCAGAAGTACCACCTGTATGACTTCTTTCAAAAGCACCAACCCTTCAGTGGCTACCTTCAGTCTCATCAATGGAAACATCTGTCACGAGGGGTATGTGTAGGCTAGCCTTTGACCTTGGCCCCCGGGCTCCTCATTTTGCTATATGGCTGAGTGGGAGCCCTGAGTCTGCTGTCTTTGCACCCTGCAAAGACCTTTCAGAAGGATCTGGAGGGGCAAGGGTGGGTGGGTGGGAGCAGCATGGGAGCAGCCCAAGGGGATCACCATTGTGTTTTGAAGCCTTGAAGGCTTACATTTCCCCTTCCATAAGCCTCACAAATAAAGCTAACATTGCCCTGTGAATGCGTCTTCTGAGGGAGAACAGACTGCCCCTTTTTGAAAAGGAAATGAACAGAAAATTATTATTTAGAGCATCAAGCCCAGATACTATATACAACTGAGTCATAGGCACTGTAAGAACAACTGCCTTTGTACAGCAGAGGAACCATGAGTTGACTGCTTTGTGAAAGATCTCAAGGTTGTCATTGCTTTAAGCAGAAGCTAATACTTTAAAAATGTGACTTGACACCTTTTTCAGCAATATCATTGTATATAAACCATGAAACAAGTTTCATTTACATTTCTAATATGAAAGTCAACCCTTTGAAAGAGATTTGTGTATGAGAAGGAGTTCTCAAATTTATAATAATGAGAGTCAGTTTAATGTAAGACAAATCTCTAAACATTGATATAAAGAGAAAAGTTGTGATCAAGGATGCAGGAGAAACACTCAATGCATGATTTTAAATAAAAAATACAGTGAAATACATAAAGACCCACGTGCGGCTGTAGGATAGTATCTCACACCCTAACTTCGTATTCCTTCAAGTCCTGGTTGCTGTTCCCCAGTTTTAACCATCATGGTGTCATTTTATCATAAAAGAAAAAACCTTCAGGAAAAGAAACTTGACCATGCAATCAACTCATCAAACACTTATCGATGCATAAAAGATAATATTTATTCTTTGTGTACAGGTTTTGAGCCAAGTGTGTTTACGTAGATTTCACTGTCTTTATCTATGATGTTAAAGCACTGATTCTAACGTTAAAAAAGAGATTACTTCTGAATGGAAAGAGAAATAAGTTTACATTGAAGCTGCACTTCTCCTAAAGCTTATGGAAGAAAGTGGACACAATTTCAATAATGTGTGTTTCTGTCTGAATATGTATAAGAGAGGTGTGAGAGGCTTCACTTTAAGTGATTAAAAAACAGATACAGATTTATTTTTACTTAAAGAGAGTTGTTATGAAATAGTGTATGTGCAGAAAAAAGACTAGTCCAAAATGCTTTCTTTTTCTAAATGAGTAATATTGGCTCTAAAAAGATTAGACTGTCTTGGTTCTCTTGACTCAAAGATGGGCACATTGTGACAGATTACAAACTTGTAGGTCCATTTATGGATGAATCCAAATGGTACAAATGCACCCCAATATGTATCCCTTACATCCTAAGGCAATTTTAGTTCAGGCTTGCTCTCTGTGGGTGAGACAGGAACAATCAGCTTTCTTTTCCACAAGACACAGATAAAAAGACTTTTGTGTCCATTGAGGAAATGCTCACTGCCTGTGGAGCTTTAGGAGTTAGGATCAAAAGAGTTGCAAAGATGTGTGCTTACAGCTGCATTAGCTAGAGCAAAACCTCTTCACCTCTCCTTTCCACTGGCTCTTATGTCTGCAGACACCTGCTTTCCTGCTAGTCCATAATTACGTCACAGAGTTTGGAAAGCAACACAGATAGTGTAGCTGAAAGGACCAAGGTTTCTTGACATCCAACTGTGTGTCTGGCTGTCAGTTTCCCTCTTCTGGACTCACTTTTTCTTCTAGAGAATAAGAAGACAGTACTAAGTCCCTCTATCACTAAAATTCTCTGAGTCTCATCTTTGTTTATAGTTCTGACTCTTTGGTTTGGTTTGGTTTTTTTGTTTGTTTGTTTGTTTGTTTGTTTGTTTTTTGAGACAAGAGTTTGCTATTATTCAAAGTTGGCTTTGAATTTACTATGTGGCCCAGGCTGGCCACTAACTCAAAGCAATCTTTCTGCCTCAGCCTCCCAAATGCTGCAATTATAGGCATGCTCCAACCAAGCCTGACTTCTAGTTCTGTCTCAAAAGCATTTATGTAGCCCACTTGCTTGGGTCGTCTTGCTGTTGCTTCTCTTGCAACAAAAACTCCTTGGAAATGCTTTCACCACATTTCCTTACTCATGTGCACATTAGCGCTTTGAAAGGAGACAGACCATTATTTCTATTGCTTCCAGGGACTCTTTGGAGTCATGTGCATGAATGATGCTCCTTCCGTGAGCTTGCAATGTTTTGAAATTAAAGTGGAAAGAAGCACAAGGAAATACACTGCTAAATCTTCTCCTTATTAAAAAAGTACTCTTCCTATTCATGCTTCCTCAGCTTCATGTACCTATTATCTTCAACTATTGCACCATGACTTTGCCCTTGGCTTCCTCTGAAACTCTTGAATAGAAATGACTCTGTGCCTGGTTAGTTGCTCACATCCTGAATACCACCTAGACTTGTGGCATATAAAATCTAGGTACTAGGTCACACATCTCTGATCTGCCTGCATCCAGAGACATTTGGGAGTAAGACTCATCTTCTTGCCTCCTGGTTAACAGTGTAGTACAGACTGTGTCTCCTTGGCTTCTGCAGAAAGAGTGAGAAGTGCTTAGCATAGCTGTGTGTCCTCAGGCAAATCTTTTTACTTCTTTGAGACTCTGAAGTGAAATTATTGAAGGAGACCTTTGCCAGCCAGTGACCAAGAACTGGTGAAACTAATTTTGTGAATTAAGTACTGGGTTGCCCTAGATTTTCTTATGAGGAAGAACTTAATTGGGCCCTTATCTAGGGAAATCAAAGTTTTATTTCACCTCCAAAACCTAAAATCTCACAAGAGAGACCCAAGGCCCGTGTGGTGCCACCTCTCAGCAGGGCGGAGTGTGACGGGGCTGGGACTGACACATTTCATGCCTGGCTTCCAAACATAATCACGTTTAGTTCTTATGTCTTTGGCCAGGAGAAAAAAAAAATCAATTTTTGCTGTAGAAAACCATCTGTGTTTATTCAATTGACAGATACTACCTTTCAATCTATCTTAAATTGAGCCTCCCTGAGGCAGGCAGCTCAACAGTGATAGATTAAGCAATAAACAAAGCAGTCTTCCCACCAACCGCTGTTGCTGCCACTGACAGGGAAGCTGCAGCTGCTGCTGGGAGCGCTGGGTGCAGCGAGAGGATCCTCCTTCCTGGTGCAGACAAGGCCCCCACCCTGTTGGTGATTTTACGACTCCCCACACACAAGGATGGCTAAACCCTGTTCTGGCTGCTCTGCCTCATTAGCAAGCCCTGGGTTTCCCCCTTTGCCCCACAAACAATTTGGTCTCCTCTTGGAGGACTGAGAACCCTTAGTAAATAAACTATTGAGAGGAGGCTGCAGATGAACCAGGGCTGCCTTATGAAAATGTACAATGAACAGAAGTAAGTGAACTGCACTGTACTACACGTGCACACTCGGGTTCTAACGTCCTTGTCTGTGCCTGCAGTCTCAGTTGGTCATTGGTTCCCAAGTCATCACAGATCAGATGGTTTGTGGTGAGGGAGAGCTTGGGTGGGGGTGATGCGCTGCGTTGCACCCTCACTTGTGGACTGATAGGAGGCTGCATCACCTTTCCCAGAAGCCAGACAGATGCAGTCACCCCCAGGGACCCTGACCATGTGAGAGTTGAGTGAATAGCATCCATTAGTATCATGGTAAAATTGGAGAGATACAAACTTCCTCACTGCTTGTGCTCCTCTCACTGGGAGGAGGCTGGTGTGGGAAGAATAAGGTAGGATTAGCTCTGGGTTTCTGCAGAAATGAGCACATTTGTCTAAGTTTTGATAAAATTTTCATAAAGTGGATTAATAGCTCAAAACATGAATTCTTCCCTCTTTGGACCAGGCTGCCTGTGGAATTTATTCAATGACAGCAAACTTTCACGAGCTTCACTTGATTCTATGTCTGGACGGTCATTGTGGTCCTGCCCAGGAACCCTGCCACCACAACACAGATCCTGTGTGCTCCCTTCCTAAAACTCTGGCCTCCAAAGACACCCTTTGTTAGGTGACAATGGGACAAGCATTAGCTCCAGCTAAATGTGTCCAGAGAAGTCAACAAATAAGACATTGAGAACAAACTTTTTGGAAACCTCATATCTTAGTGCATTCAGTGGAATTTAAATAATTTTTTAAGTTTCAATGTGGCACATATATTAAATTGAAGAACCTCTGGGTCAGAACATTACACGTCCATGATTAATTCAAAAGAATACATTGCCCTTACCTAGTGTTCATGGTCAATAAAGCACTGTTATACTCATTACTTCAACTGATCCAAGCCTTTCCTGCTGGCCAAAGAGCTGCTTTACATCCTTTACTGTGGGCATCCATAAATATTAAATTCACTTACTAGTGACCATTAGATTAAAAGGCTCATGGAACTATGAGCCTGAAACCTAAAACCGTCAATCTTAGAGCATATTTGATTTACGAAAAAGCAATTTCATCTAGTTCAATTTAATCCGATTTCATTTTGTTCTGTTATGCTTCATTCTCATGGCCCACTTTGGGACAAGGCAAAACAGTCCAGTTCTGAGCATAGACTCCTAGTTTACAGGATATTTTGTTTGCCCTGGAAGCAATTCTGTTTAACTTGGCCCAAGGGAGGAATGGGGTCATCATTGGCTGGTGCAGGAGTGGCAAGTTAGTGAGAATAATGTTCTATGACACAGTGAAATTAAGGCCCCACACAGTGGGATCATTGGGAGCAAATTCACGGGCCACAAAGATGCTGCATTTGTCCCCCCAAACCGGGAGTCCTGTGGCTCTTGACATACTGGGAAGGAAATGACTCAATTTTACCAAGCACCATCGTGCCAAGTGCAGCGCTGGACATATAGTGATGGCTCAGGGAGATTACCTGGTAATCCTAAAGTCATGTGGCATAGTGGAAAGGTGTAATAAAAACATGAACTGACTTGTAAGTGCACATTCACACGACTGCTCAGCATTGCTTTGCAAACCCAGCCTGTGAGAGAAACCCAGTCCACTGCACCTAATGGAAAACTCTATTCCTTATTCTAGATTTGGTCCAGCTGCCTGGACCAGGGATGGAATCCAAGAACACATACAACATGCCTCCAAATACACAGGTTATGGACTTCAGCACAAGGCTGCCGAGCAGGGAAGGCGCTCAGTTCAGTTGTTTGTACCCTCTCCCGCAAGCACACACTCCATTCTGTGGGGAGCAGAAGCCTTGGGGAAAATGTCCCACTCTGACTAACTGAAGAGAGAGACAAAACTTGGTGAAGGACTGAAAGACAGGACCCAAGTGAAAGCAATCCTTCTCTGAATCTGGAGAGTTGGAGAAAAAGTATTAGGAAGGAGTAGAGCCAGCCATCCTTCCTTTATCTCCCTTAAGAGTAAGATGTGGATGGTTTCTTGGAGCCTGAGGACTGAGGCTATGTGAACTGCCTCTAACAGAAAATACCTCTTGGACTAAGGTGCCTGGTGAAGAACTTAGGTACAGAATTAGAAATCTGGATGCTCAGCCCTGGGTGTCCTGTTACAGACCTGGATCCTACCCGTTCTCTGCCCTCTTTGAGCTCATATGTTTTGAAAAGATAAGATGCATTTCCCCTCCAAATTCAAAATTCATTCCCAGAGTCATATAGCAACAAGAAAGGAATCTCATAATTTTATGCTCTTTTAAAAGAATCATTTTAATAAAACCTCATGCATTCAAGATCTCATTAAGTCTCAGAGAAGCTTGAGAATTTTGATAGAACTCAAGACCTCAGTATTTAAGTAAGGAACATTATATAATTTAGGTCTCCTGTGAATCCAAGTTTTTCAACACTTTGCTTCAATTTTAGCTACTGACATTGACAATATACTTAAAACACTAAAAAAGTGAAACTGATTGTCTTTCACAATTGTTTGCTATAATCTGGGTTTTATGGATTTGAAGATGGCCTTTCTTATATTCAAGCTGGGATGGTTTGGAGTTATACGATGAGTTGTAAAATTACATGGCACAAATGTCTTTATGTCTTGTTTTGACTATATTTTGTGAAGTACAATTGTATGTGTTACTATTAAGTATAAATATTTATTGCATTGAAAAATGTACTCTGTTAAATAACTCAGAACAAGTTCCAGGTATAATACTTAGTGTAAATAGTGTCATAACTTGGCTTTTCCTAGACTTCTTGGACAAATGAGTTATTTATAAGAAATTCAAAATATTAATATGAATGATTCAGATCCTTTTAAATGTGCAAACCTAACTGTGTGGCCATGTAGAACTCTATAAAAATGTGCCATTGGACTGGATTTTTATTTTTTAAGAAATGCTTCTACTACTTCTATCACATTGTATGTGGTCCATATGACATCGTCAAATCCGATGTAGTAAGTTGAATGTTTGTGTCCTAGAAGATAAGAAATTGGTGTCATTCCTTAATATAATAAAACATAATTTATAAAACGGACTTATGCATGTATCTAATGTTCAATAAAAAATAACTGTTGCATGAATGTGCTCTCTGGCTATGTCCCTCAGTCCCCAGACACTTTGGGCTGCCCACTTCAGAATCAGTCAGGCTCCACTTGTTGCAATGCACAGATTCTCTGATCTTTTCTTGACTTGGAACACTTGAAGTCTACATTTAAAAATAACCATCTTAGATGATCTGCCAGAACTAAAGTTTTATTTTGTTTTGTTAGAGTTTTAAAATATGTGTTTACCTTTTGAATATGTAAGCTATTCTTATGGTTCAAAATCAGAAGCACAGAAATTTCTCCAGTGAAAAGTTATTCAACTGTCACTGTCCCTTGTCCTTGTCCTTTGTTCTCAGTACCCACCTCCACCTCTCTGCAGTTGGTGACTATTGTTATGCTGCTATAAGGTCTTAACTGTGGATACTGGGACATTCTTTGCACATCTGCAAATAAATACAGATATGTATTTTTCAGCATTCTGCCACTATTTTACATGAATGGTAGCATACTCATTGTTTTGCCCCTTTGGTTTACTATATACCATATATTGAAGATCTTTCTACACTAGTATATAAAGTGCTTTCTCATACTCTCATGAACCTGCATAATACCCTCTAATTTATTTACGCAGTCCTCTTTGATGAACATTTAGGCTGTTTCAATATT
The DNA here is from genome assembly GCA_004026965.1 of Petromus typicus. NCBI lineage: Eukaryota > Metazoa > Chordata > Mammalia > Rodentia > Petromuridae > Petromus > Petromus typicus. The sequence goes on from PVIR01003447.1 coordinate 20,431, forward strand.
TTGCTATAATCAACCATGTCATAATGAATAACACATATCATTTCATGCATGAGCAAATATTGCTGTAGGAAAAATCCTGAATGTGGAATTGCAGAAATGAAGACTATATGCTTTTATAATTTTGATAGTCATTCTAAATTACTTTCCTCAGGACCTGAATACTAAATTTTGGGAGTCCCTGCTTTGGGGATTATGCTACGAATCAGAAAGCAGGAAATCTCTTAAAAATTATGAATCAAAGTGAGGAAATATGGCCAGTAGTTCCAGATGTTTAGTCTACTCCCTGTCTGAATGCTACTTTTTTTTTTCTTTCCATCTAGCCAACTGTTTATTGTGAAGAAAAAGGAATAGACTGGAAAGAGGGATTTCGAAAGACAGTAAGCACAACAGCACTTACTTCATCAGCAGGATCAATGGTCAGGAAGCAAATTCTGTGTCCCACTCTTACCAGTCCCATCACCTGAAGTCTGTCCAATGACGTAGGCAGTGATCAAGTGTTTAGTAAAATGTAAAATACTCAAGAGCAAACATAAAGCAGTACTACAAATACCACAGTCCTGAAGTTGTGAATAAAGGAGTGTCATGATTTGAGCTTCCCAAGGCCTCATGTGTTGAACCTTTATCCCTGTTGCAAAGAAATAAGAGGGTGGAAATGTAATACAGCTCTGATGTTCATTGGTAGGGCCTTGGGAAATGATGATCACATAGGGCCCTCAGGGTGGAGCCTCCATGATTGAATCCCCATGGCTTTATGAAAAGAGGGAAAGACCAGAACAAACTTCTCTGTCCCAAGGCAAGAACAGATAACACCAGGGGTGCTTCTCAGATGCAGTTAACATACTCCTCAGGGTGGTACTTTGACAGCTGCACAAAGGGGCTCTTGAGTTTGGGGCTGTGTATAACCACGGCTATGGGGCACCTAGAGAGAAGATCCTCTGCTTCCAGATATCTTACCACTTCCCCTGTCGCACACTTCACTCTTGATCTATAGTGTGTTAAAGTGTCAAAATTTTAAACAGCCAAAGATGGTCATACTGTGCCTGAAGTAGACCTCGTGTCTCCGGTTTTCATAGATTATGTGGAAAGATGGACAAACAGAAATTTTGAGGATATTCAGGAATTAAAAAGTAAAACTGACATTTAAAGTTGATCCATGCTAATTGCTCACAGCTCCTTCTGAGGCCCAAGTGAGTTTTTCCATTAGAGAGCACGGGCTCCCTTTCTAAGTATTCTGCATGCCATTTCAGAAAAGAAAGATTTATTCATGCACAGACTGTAATACAGAAAATTTAATATTCTCTTAGAAGCATGGATAACTGGAGTTAGAAGACACTCCAGAGAATGCACAGACACACCCTTTTATTTCACAAATGAAAAAGTTAAGGGAAAATATCATAATTTGTGTCTCTGCTTAATTATCAGAGTTTGGAAAAATGAAAACTAATTGGCTTGGAAATGATGTCTATGAAATGGGAAGAAAGTAACCAGTCCTTTCTGCTAGACGGAAGACAACTCAATACATGGCCAGGTCATAACTCACCAGGCACCCTTTCTGTTCACTGGGCTCAACTGTGCTAAACAATGGTGTTTAATAAGAGAGTAAGAGAGAGAGAGAGAGAGAGAATAACATCTCATCAAGGAAGCAACACAAAAGCTAGCTCCCACCCCTTCAACTGTGTTTAATATTATAAAGATAAATGCTTATAGCAGCACAACTCAAAATAGCTAAATCATAAAACTGGCCAATTGGCCCAGCAACTTATGAACATATGAAGAAAATGTGACATCTACACACAATCAAGCACTACTGAGCCCCAAGGAAGGATCAGTTTGAGTTATTTGTAGGACAATGGATGCACCTTGAGTTCATAATGCTAAGTGAACTAAATCAGGCACAGGAAGTTAAATATCACATGGTGTCTCTTGTATGGGGAATACAAAATCTAAATATTTTAGAGAGCAAAATGAAAGATAACAGGAAACAAGGAGGTCAATTTTGTGGAGCTGTGAGGGGATCTGAGGATGAGGGGAGATGAGAGGCAAAGGGGGAAGGAAAATCAAAATGATGGCGCAGTGTGCAAAGATACCTATTCCCCAAGAGGCATGGGATTACTGTAGATCACAAACTATACTAACAGAAAAGGAAATTTTAAAGGATAAAGTAGGTTTTGATATAATGTCACAAAATCAGTATAGCTATGTTCCAATAAATCAGTATTTGCAAAACCAAGGGCGGGCTAGACAGAGCCTGAAAGCTGTAGTTTGCTGATTCCTGCCTGAAGCTAATATAACTCTTCTGCTTTTCTGGTTTTTTGTAACTCCATCTTTCCTTCCTTTTTTCCTTTCTTCCTTCCCTCCCTTCCTTTCTTTCCATCCTGCTTTTATTCTTGCTTTCTTTTTGCCCCTTATATCTATTACAGGGCCTGAACCAGTAAGATAAAAGCATAAAATACTTTCTGGAACCCTGTCCTGTCAGTTTCTCATAATCAGAGCTTACAGCACCAGCAGCCCACGTGAAGCAGGAAGAGCTACAGTTCATGGATTCTGCCTTTCAAGTGAATAGTAGTATTTACCTTACTTATAATTCCCAGTAGAAGTGACAAACTGAGAGAAGGAGGGAGGGGACATAAAAGGAATCAAGATGTACCTATAGCAACTCCCCAGGATGAATGTAATCATTGTGTGCTGCAAACACGTACTAATAAAAATTTTTAAAAGATCGAGTCTTCCACAAATAGAAAACCCCCCACATAACTGCTGGGCACAGACTCACTGCCCAACAGCAAAACTGCTTTCCCAGTCTGGATGGATTTTGCAGCTGTTCTTGAGTCTCTGCTCCAGGGCCGTGAGCCGGTGAGTATCTCAAGAAGGTTAATGAGGTGCGAGCAAGTGAACAGAGGTCAGTGTCTGCGAGAGGAAGCTGCCCAATTAGCGAAGCCAAATGGCAGGAATGTACAGTTACTGGCAGCACCAACTAACACTTCCTTAATTCACAGTCATAAAAAAAAGATTATACTCATAGCAGACAAGAGGGAAAGGGGCTGTGGCTCTCTGGCCTGTCACCACAGACAGGTGACTGCTGACAGCTCCTTTATGTGCATCCTGGTGAGTGGTCAACTCCATCTGAGGGATTCATTTGAATTAGGAAATATTCTGGGGAAGCCATGGAAAGACTTTTTTGCCAGTAACTCCCACGTATCACTGATTTAAAATAAAACTACTCCCATCCGGTGACACATCCCAGTCTGAGGCAGATCTGCATCTCTTCTTTCACGTTTCTTTACCTTACTCCAAACTATAGCTCCAGTGAAGAGAAGGAAGACGGAAGACACTGTATAAAACTACTGGCTGGGAATCTACACTCAGAGCAGTAAGAACAGCAAAATAAATGAGAGGTATGAGTAATAAAAGAAAGATAATAAAATAATATATATATTATTATATATATAATAATAAGTAATAAAAGAAAGATGTGTAGAGGCTCATCTACACATGCAATGTCAGCTCACCTGAAAAGACAGGCCTCACAAAATAACATGGCTCTGCCATTTTCCAGTAAAAAGCAAATTCTTAGAATAGAAACAACCACAGAGGCTGTCTGGCTGCTAAAGAGGACTGCATCAGCTGGCCTCCACAGTCTCCTGCCTGTCATGAGCCTCCCGCCTTGGGTACAACTTCCTCATCTGCCTCCACACCTTGGGCAAGGAACTGTGCTCTGCAAGGTTTGCAGTTGGGAAACTGCTCAAGAGTCTGTAGGCATCTGGCATTTCCTAGGAAGCTTTAAACAACAAGAGAGGAACCAAGACGACGGGCCCTGTGTGGAAAGAGGAAAGAAACATTATCCCAGAACCTAGCAGGTTACGGACAGTAACTTATTTTCAGATACTGATAGCCACAGGCACAGATGTGTGGCTGAGCACCCCAATTATACTTGAGGGGCCTCAGAAACATCAGAAGCCTGATGCAGAGGACAAACTCAAGTAAGTGAAGGAAGGATAGTGAGCATCTAGTAGATATCAAAGTGACAATTCCAGAGGATGAATGGGAACAGAACCCAGCCAAAAGAGTAAGACCCCATAGGACCCACGTCCATAGACACACACACACACACACACACACACACACACACACACACACACACACTGGCTATTAGTCCTTGGAGGTCTGAGATAGTTGGGCTGGACTGGACTCACTCTTGACTCCAGTTCTGTGATCCCAGGAATGTTATGACTTCAGTCTGAGGTGATCAGCTGGCATCTACTGAGGGATGAGTCTCAAGACTAGAGAGATGTTAAGGTGAGAAATTTTAGGGAGGAAGGAGAGAACCACTTGCCTGGAAGCACCATGAACTCCCAGTGCCCCCACTTCTATTGGATCCTGTCCCCTGTGATCTAGGAAAGCTAGGTAGAATTTTCAGGTTGAGAGGATCTTTATTTCTTCCCAAGTGGTCTCAGGAGAGGAAGGTTTTTGTCTGAAGGAGGTGGCCTGCCAGACAGGTAGAAGGTGGAATCCCACTAGGTGATAGAAGTCAAGGTAGGTATACTGAGTGATATGAGGGAACTGTCAACAGAAGACAGTCACACATTCTCCGCACTTTGGTTTTAGTTCTTCCAGGCAGAGAAAAAATGCTCTTTATTTCTGCCTGGAGCTATAAGGAGGGGGCTGACCATCCGAGTTCAGCTGAAGACTCTAATCTGAGCCAGTGAGGATGAAAGAGACTGTCTTTCTTCTAAAAGAGGAGTCTACCACAGCCTTATCTACCATTATCAGGACTAGGAATAGTAAAATGTAGCAAATCCTGAATTCTCTAAGGAGGCACAGAAGGTTGATGTTGGTGGTCTGAGTTAAGTAGAGGAAAATGTCTCCGGCATGAACGTTGGGGTTCTGTGGGGCTGCATAGTTTCCCGCTGCGGCAGAGACCCGGAAGTCTTGGCAAATATATGCCTCACTTTGTTCTCTGCTTTGCAAATTTTGAGAAGGTGAGGACTTTGGTCTGGTGGGGGAGAGGAGTGGTGCAATATTAAGTCAATGCCGTTCCAGAGCTGCTCAGGTACCACGTTTAGATCCTGGATGTGAGCTATAGGGACCCCCTCCCTTAGGAAAAAGAGTCTATAAAGTTCTGCCCTGGTATTAGCACTGGGAGACCCACAGCAATGCTGTTAAGCTTACATGTCCATAAGGACATCCTGGAGAGGACACCTTTGGCCTAACCCTGACAGCACCAGTTCTGCTGAGAGAGAGAAATCTGAACCCTAACTGGAGACCTAAGAAGAACTTGAGTATTAATTTGGGGTCTTCTTTCCCGAAAGAGGTGTCCAATCAGAAACATTTTCCTGTCAGCCGTGGCAAATGTAGGCAGGGTTGGCCAGACGTGGTAGACACAAGTTGCTACTCTACTAACTCGGGAAAGCGACAACGTGAGCAAGAAGCTGCTGCTGTGGTAACATTGTAGTAGAACACAAAGATTCAGGGTCGGATTGATACTTACGGGATCCCGTAGTTCCCTTTTCGCACCTCCCACATTTGCCCGGATGTAATTCACTTGCGTCCTTCCATTTTGAAGTTACCGGACCTTGAGGACGGAGCTCTACGAAGTGGGAGTTCACGTCAGTGTCCAAGAGGACTTCAAGACTGGTCAGGTGTCAAGGTAATGACTATGAATGTGGACCAAAAGGACTATCTTTATATGGCCAGGGGGATAGGTTAGGGCAAGAACCACTGTGTTGTCGACTTCCCCTCGCTCCCTACTCCCCTCTCGAACGTCAACCGCCATCCACCATTTTGGCTGCCACTGCCGCTGCCGCCTTCATGACAGGAGACCCTAAGGAAGGGGTGGCCTTGACTTCTGGCAGCAGGAGCTCTGAAAACAGAAAGCTTAGTGTAAAGGGTTAGC
>PVIR01003447.1:26423-54793 GCA_004026965.1 Petromus typicus
GAAAGCTCAAGGCTACCCTGGGCTATATAGTAAGACCCTGTCTCAAAAAAAAAAAAAAAAAAAACCGGAGGTGGCAACTCCAGCCAGGCTCCTACTCTGAAGACGGAGAAATCTCTGGCGGCATAGTGTCCAGATGTGATGTGACTAAACTTTCCCCTGACAGCTCTGCAGAGTTGAAGGCTTTCATCCAGACTGGCTGCCTCGGGTCTTAGGAGTCATGAACTTGAGGTCTTTCCCTAAGTCAAGGTTAGAACCCCTAACAGTTGACAGGTTCAGGCGCCCCTGACTTCAGCTTGAGGGATTCAGTACATAAGGACCTTGGTTTAGAGATCAGAGGTGTCCCGCAGAGTTCCCCTGCTGTGCAGCACTGCTTCTTTAACGATTTTTTTTTTTTTAAGACAAAGCCTCGCTTTGTAGTTCAGTCTGGTCCTGAATTTAGCCTTGAACTCAGCAGTCTTTCTGCTTCTGCCTCGAGTACTAGGATTACAGACGTGAGGCACACAGGGGGCCCAGCACTGTGGTAAGTGGTTCTGATTGCTGACTGGTGTGAGTTAGCACTCCCCCGTATTGTTGTATGTGGTTACTGGGAATCAAATTCCAGAACTTGTGCTTGCAAGGCAGACACTGGAACCACTGAGCTAAATCCCTGGCCAGTTCCCTATCAATCTTCTGTTTGTTTGGTTGGTTTTGTTTTCATTTGGTTTTTTTTATATATATAATCTTTATTGGTACATTAAATATACACATCATGATTGCACTCCATAATGGGGATTTGTACCAGTATAAGACACAACTTAATTCTCATTTTTTCCCATTGTTTTTTGAGGGAGGGCCTTGCTATGTGGTTTAGGCTGGCTTTGAACTCACTATGTAGCCGCAGATGGCCCTGAATTTATAGTGATTCTCCTGCCTCAGCCTCCTGAGTGCTGGGATGACAGGCATGCACCACATGCCCAGCAGTCCCTATCGGTCTCCATAAGATGTGGTTTAGCCTGAGCTTCCAACTCTTGTATTGTCATTTAAGCAAGGACCTAGGTATGACAAACATGGTGTCGGATCACTTGAAGATAGTCCCAGGAGCAGTCAGGTACCAGGATGAAGATTCTGAGTTACAAAATAAGTGCCTTCCTGTTTCCAGTGGAGAGAGCTGAACTGAGCTCTGCCCTTTGGGTTAACCCTGGGAGGTTCATTTGGCAGGTTCAGGTGCCCCTGACTTCAGCCTGAGGGTTTCAGTACATAAGGATCTTGGTTTAAGGACTGGCTGCCCCAGTTGAGCAGAGAAAAGAGTCTCAGTCTCTTTTGGGAGTGAAGACAAAGGTCTTACACGAAGAAGCCTCATAGTCTCATCTTTGCTGTACGCCCCAGGAAGCTATGGGCAGAGCTGTTAGGATGAGGCGAGTCCTCGTTTCCAGAAGGAGACATAGCCTCTCAGAAGTACGCACTCATTGCACTAATAGGTGAGGCCCTGTTCACCAGAGGGAGATTTAGTGCTAAGAGGAGTCAAGGAGAGAAAGCTGTGTGAGATGAGGGAACTCCTTCCAGCTAGAAGTAGCCATGCAGAGCCTATCCTTCCTGTCATATCTAGGAGCCCCGGGCATGTTAACTTGGTGAGACACACTCATTTCCTCTCAGTGCCTCAGGGAGGGAGAGAATTTTAGGTTCAAGGGGACTGCTTCAGTTCAGCTGATAGAGGTTACAGGGGCATGAGAGCTAGGGTCTGAGGCTGGATGACTCAGATGGGCTGAGGGACAAGTCCCACATCGTGCATGAGTGAGGAGTAACAGGGCCACCAACCCCAGGACATGAAGAGACTAGGGGTCCAGACCATGAGCAGAGTGGTTGGCCATCTTGTGGGAGGGGGAGAGGTTCTTAAGAAGTGGAGAATCTTGACCTGAAGGAAGCGGTCTTAAATGAGCAGAGGGTGTTTTACAAGTCAAACCACAATCCTGGAAAATGCAGGCCCCACCACCTACCCCATATTAGCAGAGGCACCACAGAGTCCCTTCTTGTTGTAGGACTAGGAAGCCCCAGGCATAGATGTCAGGCCAAGGCTCCATGTGTTTTTCTTCAGGTAAAATGGTAAAGTGAAGGTCTTGGTCTGAAGAGAGTGGTTGCAGGCACAGCTGGGCTACAGTTTAAGGCCCACTGTTACCTCCTCCACATGGTCCACAGAGGGATGTGTGATCAGGAGAACAGGAGGGGTCTTGTGACATACTAGAGCAAGGACTTTGAGGACACCTGCACAGGGCTTTTTTTGCTTACATACTAAATGCATTAATCATAGGGAGTTGGGACATATACAGATGGAATCTTGGTCCTTCTCACTGCCCCTCCCCCTCCTTCACTAGGACCCTTCCCAGCTGCAAAAGGTACACCTCCCACAGGGTCCTTCTTAAACAAAGGGGCTCATACAGTCTTGTCCTCCACCTCCAGGTGCCCAAACCGCCTAACAACAGTCACCATGCCTCGTGGTCAGAAGAGTAAACTCCGTGCCCGTGAGAAACGCCGCCAGGCCCGAGAGAAGGGTCAAGGTCACCAGGGTGCTCAATCTCCTGCAGCGGCAGAAGAAAAGTCACCGTCCTCAGCAGAAGAAAAGTCACCACCCTCATCCTCTGCTAGTCTGAAGAGCGCACAGCCCAACACCGGTGCTAGCGGTAGTGCTCAGGGGCCAAAGAGAGTCCAAGCCACCAGCTCTCCTGCTTCAGCTCTGAGCTCAGATAAAGGTGCCCGTCCCCGACAGGGGCAAAACCCGAGGCTCTCTTACCTGTCCTCCTTGGAGAATGCCAGAAAAGATCCGCTGCGCAAGATGGTGAATATCTTGATGCACTTTCTACTGTACAAGTACAAAATGAAAACGATCATTGCGAAGGCAGATATGCTAAAGATGATCGACAGAAACCATAAGAAGCACTTCTCCGAAATCTTGCGGAAGACCACTGAACGCATGGAGCTCCTCTTTGGCCTTGACGTGAAGGAAATGGGCTCCACTGGAAACTCCTATGTTGTCATCAGCAAGATGGGGCTTTCCACCGAAGGGCGTGAGGGTGAAAGCTATGTCTTTCCCAAGAATGGGCTTCTGATGCCGCTCCTGGGTGTGATCTTCCTGAATGGCAACCGTGCCACTGAGAAAGAAGTGTGGGAATTCCTGAGCATGCTGGGAGTGTATGATGGCAAGGATCACTTCATCTTTGGGGAGCCCAGGAAGTTCATCACCAAAGATCTGGTGCAGGAAGAGTACCTGGTATACCGCAAGATGCCGGGTAGTAATCCTCCCTGCTCTGAGTTCCTGTGGGGTCCCAGAGCCTATGCTGAAACCAGCAAGATGCAAGTCCTAGAGTTTTTGGCCAAGCTCAGTAATTTGGCTCCCTCTGATTTCCAGGCCCACTATGCGGAAGCGCTGAGAGAAGTGGAAGAGAGGGTCCATGCCAGAATGGCAGCCAGAGCCCGCAGAGCTCTTGCTGCTGAGGCCAGAGCCAACCAATTCAGCCTTAGTGGGAGCTCTGGGGAAGATCACACTTCTAAGAAGTGAGGTGCAAGGTGACCTTGGGGGACCCCAGTGAATACTCTGTTTCTATTATTCAGAAGTACTTATAGATTTATGTCCTTTTCTGTTTTTCTATTGCATTCTTTTTAAATAGCTTATTTAGATTTAGTATGTAAGCTAATGACATACATTATACCTGTTCCTGTTTACTAAGTTTACTGTATTGTGAAAAAATTGAAAGGACTTACATCCTCAGTTGTTACCTAGAACAAGGAAACAGCATTAGAGTAGGGGTTTTAAATGTAAAAGAACCTCACTGAAAAATAGTTGGGATTTTGACATGGTGAAGAAGAGTAAAAAGAGGTCAATTCCTGGTTTTTCTTACTTAGTTTAGCCCTTTAATAGATTTAAAAGATATGTACTTGTATTTATTTAGCTAAGTTTAGAGTGTGAAAGGAATTAAATTACTGCATACAAGAATTTGTGTTGCCTGACGTTTTTTCTTCAGAGCATCTTCTCTCTGAAAGGAGACCAATCCAGAGATGGATGGAGATGGCAGGGAAGAAGGGAAAATGACTGAGAAAGAAAAGGAATTGAGCCCGGGGATTTAGCTCAGTGGTTCCAGTGTAAGCCCAAGGTCCAGAGTTTGATCCTTGGTAACCACATACAACAGTGCCGGGTGTGGTGACTCACTCCCACCAGCAATCAGTACCACACACCACGATGCCGGGCGCAGTGGCTCATACTTGTAAGCCCAGCACTCAGGAGGCAGAGGCAGAAGGATTCCTCAGTTCGAGGTTCACCAGGGCTACATAATGAGCTCAGGGCCAGCCTGAACTACAAAGTGAGACCCTGTCTCAAAAAACTAAAAAAAAAAAGTAAATAAATAAAAGGATTGAGATGTGTTATGTATAGGTACCAGTTCCCCACAAGGAGTGCACACATCACGCAGAAGTCCCTGCCAAGGCCATTTGAGAGTCCCAGGACAGATGTCGCACACAGTGCGGGGGATGGTGCCGGGAAGCTAGACCGTAGAAGGAAGGAGTGAAGAGGGGGCGATCCCAGACAGGAGCAAGTGTGCACGTCCCAGAACGAGCAGGTTGGCAGTGTGGGAAAAAAGCTATTTTCTCTCTGTGGAAGGGAGACGAAGTCAGCTGGCAGCGGGGTTTGAGGCTGGTGATTAGGACCAGTCTTCCTAAGGCCAGTGTTGGAGGAGAGAGGACTGCGACAGAGAACGAGAACCACTGCTTCCAGGGATGGGCTGAACGGGACCCCTGTGCTCTGGCTCATGTGGGTGACCAGAGTGCACTCAACAGGCGTCTTGTGCCCTGTGTGTCAGGGTTTCCGGGGACAAGGGTGACACGTGTATGGACCGCTGGGGCCAGTGCTCTTTGGCTGGGCTTGGGAGGAGCAGGACTGCTCCATTCAAAAGGAACTCGAATTAAGTATTTGTCCAAATAGTATGGCTAAGTCCAAACAAGATCTAGATTTTCCATAGTGGTGAAATGCATGGAACTAGAGAGGGATTCCAAGCAAAGGCAGCTAAGAGGGAGAAGTTTTTGGTCCTTTGCACATATCGTGGGGGCTCTGTGATACGTGTGACCGGGGAAGTCTACCTCGTACTCACTGTAGGCTCATCGGACCCAGCCCTGACAGTGGGCAGTGGCAGGAGAGAAGTGCCTGTCCTGCTCCTCTGTGTTTGGAGCGCTTCCCAGAACATCTACAGTAGCAGGTCACGGCACTGCTCAGGAGCCTTGGGGACTCTGACACCACCACCACTTCTGTGGGGTGGCTCACACAGGACCCCACGAGGCTGCCAACAGCAAAAGGGAGGAAAGAACCCCCGCCAGTATGAGTGTGTCACCTAAGTGTTCGCCAGAGGGAGGAAGTCCTTTTAAATCAGCTGTAAGGAACCAGGTGAAGCAGACATGCTGTGAGATGTCTTCTCGTTTCTAATGAAGGGAAAATTCATAGTATCACTTCTTTCTTTCTGCAATCCTGGGGCTTATACCCAAGGGGTACTCTGCTGCCAAGCTATGTCCCCAGATCTTTTTTTATTTTTTATTTTGAGACAGGGCTTTCACTAAATTGCCCAGACAGGCCTTAAATTTGTGATTCTCCTGCCTCAGTCTCCCAAGTAGCTGAGACCACAGGCACGTGCCACATGCTCAACTCTCATGTGACTTTGAATCCACTGAGAAGGTGCAAAAAGGCAAAACAAATACAGTTGATCAAAGTACCACAGATACTCAAAATGGGAAAAATAAAAATTGAAAAACTGCTCACTGTGGTGATACACTCCTGTAATCCTAATCCCAGCAGACAGGAGGCTGAGGCAGGAGGATCACCAGGAATTAGAGGCCAGTCTTGGCTGCATAATGAGTTCAGTACCACCCTAAACTACATAGTGAGTGCTGTTTCAAATAAATAAACAACAAATGAAAGACAACCAAGGAGAAAAAATCCTTAGGACTGAGGTTGGGAGACAAAGGGTTTCCTTCAAACAAAGACCCTGGAATATGTAGTTGTGTCTCAGAGGGCTTTTGGGTTGACCTCAGTTTTTTCCAATGAGGTTGACAGCCTCTGCAGAGACACCTAAAATCTGTACTCATTTTTCTACTAGGCTGCACTTTCCTTATTGATTTTTATATGTAAATTATTTATACATTCTAGATACAATCTTCATAGAGTTAGCTAATGTTTTCCAAATATCTAACACTCAATAGCTTGTCATTCCAGACTTTAATGGTCTTAAAGAGGTCTTCAAGTGTTCTCAAATTTGTCAACACCTTTCTTAAAGTTTGATGATTTTTATTTCTTATTTTAAAAATCTATCTCTACTTTGAAATACTACAGTTTTCTTCTATATACTTTCCTCTTCACATTTGCTCTCTAGCTCAAATTGCATAAATCTTTGGCTAAGTTTACTCCCATTCAACACTATTGAAAATCTTTCCTCTCCCAGTGACCTGCTGGCTCTATGTGGTGTCTGTGTCTCCCTGAACCAGCACCACCCTACTTTGGTCAGCATTGCTCTCCCTTGAGCTCCGTGGTCTGGGGGTGCAAGGCCCGTCCCCCCTCTACGGCCTCAGGTCTCCTTCCTCTTCTTCATTCTCTATACCCTGAGAACCAGTTGTCATTTTCCAAAGGCATCTGAGTTTTGATTGCTACAGATTAGGCTCTACATAAGTTGGAAGAAACTTATACCTCCACAGTACTGAGCTGTCCACTTTATGAATTTGGCAAACCTCTCTATCGATCTAAAATTTCTTTAATTTCATTTAAATTTTATAATTCATTCCACATTATTAGATTTCATTTGTAGTACATGAAGTTTGGATGCTATCATGACTGGGAATCTTGCACTTCTTAATTTATTGATAAAAAGAAATGATATTACACATATATACAGGTATATGTAGAGAGAAGTATAAACATACATATTACCTTTTATCAATTAAAAATGGGGAGACAGGAAAAGAGTACACTAAGGTGGCTTCATTAGATAGATTTAATAGACACACACACATACAAATTGAGTAATATTACACTCTCCTGTTGATTTTCATTCCTATCTACCTGGCTAAGGCTTTTCTATAAATGTCATCACATCCCCTGGGAGTAATATTTTATATTTCCCTTTCCAGCTCTTCTTCCTTATGTCTCTTTCCCTTGGGCACCTGCACCGACTGGTGTGGGTCCAGTGCTGAATGGGAAGAATGAGCGAACCTCTCACTTGGTACCTGGACTCCAAAGAGCCGCGTTCAGTTATCCCCACTCATGGTGATGTTTACTGGAGCTTTTTGTATCAGGTGAAGAGATACAAAATTAACAGCCTCTGACTTATAAAAACAGCAATTTCGTATTTTAACCTATTGGTGCTCATATTCAGGTAGTTCCCTCACATTATGATTTTTTTAAAAGATTTAGAATTTTTAAAATTATGAATGATGCAGATTATTTTTCTGCATCTATTTAGCTGGTACACAATATTTTAGGCTTGGTAGTAGATTACAGTGTAGTAGATTACAGTGATTGGTTTCTCAATATTAAGTCAATGTTGTGTTTCTGGATTAAAATGAAACCAACATCTCCTGTTTCATTTTGTATTTGTGTTCAAGAATGACATAGCCCAGTGATTTTATTCTCTTACACTATATTTTCAGTTGTTGCCTGTGTCCACATGCCCTCTCTTTGCCATTTCTAATTCCATCTGATATTGTTTTGGGTTTTTTTTTCTGATGCATTGTAGTAAATTTTTTCAGGTAAATCTTCCACTTTATTAGTTTTGTCTCCAAATGGGAATAATTTCTGTGGAGTGTTTCTCTCTAAATTTAAGAACTGTATGGTCTTTAACATCATTCATTATTTCTGTAAAGATAGCTATCATTAGCTATTTTATATTCTGTAACTAACATGCACATTCTTTGCAAGTCCGTTTCTTTGCTTTTTTCTGCTAATTTTCACTTACAGATGCATATATTCTTGCATTTTTAAACATTTCTTTCTCTGTTGTTTAAATCTTTCATAGTTTTATTGGCTGGAATCCTTAAAGATCGGAATATAGTTCCTACTGTAGAGAGAATTGACTTTTGCTTCTGAGTACTCACTCTGGGTACTTATCAAACCTGTCTAAAACCACTAGATTATTGGCTTCAGGTTGTGTCGAACACTCAGTAACAGTGAATTTGGGCTGCTAGTTCTCTAAACAGCAGCTTGCATCCCAATTTCCCAGGGGCATCCTTACCTCCCTGCTCCAAAGCAAGGGTCAGAGAGCAATTTCCCTTGTCTTCCTTGGAAATGAGTCCTTTGCACTCTTACTGTTATGACTGGGGCCTTTTTTTTTTTTTTTTTTCACTCTTCTCCTTAGGCAAGCCCTTGTTTTTTTCTCCTGAACCTGCATCACTCAGATTCACTTCAGTTTAACTAGAACTCAAAATGTCGTTAGTATTCTACCTCTGGGTTTCAGCCTTCAGTCTATTACCTTCATGTTCCTTGCTTTTTTGCCAGTTATCAGCTGTTCCAAATTTTTTTCATGTAGTATTTTAAATTGTTTCTTGAATGAAAGTCAATCTGAAAAACTTTCATGCCTTATCACTGGCAACCAAAGTTCAAAGACAGTATTTTTTGCATAATTATTTTGCAACTGATTACTTTTCTATTTTAATACTTATCACCTAGTTAGTGAATATAACTAACAATATTCAAGTTCAAACTGACTTATTTCCCTGAAGAAGCTGAGATAGAAACAGAGAATCATATGTTTTCTCACATTAAAAAAAAAGACAGCACTCGATTCTATCCTGGCTCACCTGCAAGGATAGCAATGTAGACCCCGGGTTGGCTTGGTCCCTATGTAGACCAGACTGCTTCCTCATTCTCTTCCTTAAACAGTAACAAGAAGTATTCAGATGGTGCCCACATGACCTAAGTTCCCTGATTGTGAGATTTCTCCTTCCCCAACCAAAGTGTAATTAAAGCCTTCCTTTTCTTCTTTTTTCTGTTTAACTAGCATTTCCTTTCAGCAGTCCTCAACTGGGAGTTACCTCCCCCATCCCAGGTACATCTGGTGACGTCAGGAGACTTATTTGCTTACTTGTGTTTTTGGTTTTTGTGCTGAGTATCAAACCTATGGTCTTGCACAGATTAGGTAAGTGCTTCACTACCAAACTATGTCCCCAGCCCAGGAGACATTTTTGATTGTCATACTAGCAGAGGCTTTACTAGGATCTAGTGGGCAGTTGCCTGACATGCTGCTGAACAACGACCGCTGGCCAAAATGGTCTGGCCTCAAATATCTGCAATGCCAAAATCGAGACATGCTAGCGTGTGATGAACCCAGAAGGTTTTGTCCCAAGAGATAACGACTTCCTCAAATGATGCCGGTGGTGGGAAATAAAGGCTACACTGAGAACCAAATGCAATTCTCCTACCTCCTCGGAAAAGGTTTGATTGTCAGGTCCATTACTAATGTAAAATCCACATGATTATATTAAATTATCACCATCTCAGGGCTGAGAGAAACCCTCCATAAGACTAAGCATTTATGCATTTTATTGATTGTAATACACATAAACTGTTCAGAGAGATGTACACACCCATCCATGACTCAGGTAAGTCATAAAATAAAGAGGTCCCACTTTTCACTGTCATTTTTTTCCCACAAGAATGGAGAAATCACTAGTTGTATATCAAATGTTAAGAAAAGTCAGAGCAATTGAGGACAATTTGAACTCCCCCAAGAGGGAATCTGATCAAGGGTCTTCCTGGAAAGTCATGTAGTAATTTAACAGAAACCTAATTGTTAGCAGTACTGAATCAATATACATCACCAACAATTTCAGGAGATCACTTTTCTTCAGGAAAACTAGCACTTGAGAGATGAAAAGATTCTTCTTAAGATGATTCAGTCTCATCTCATCTTTAATATTAATGGGAGAAAATGTATAAAAAATTTCAATAATTTTGCATCCAAAGATATTGCACCAACAGACTCCCTGAAGTCGCTGATGAGACATAAAATCATCTTTAGAAGAAAAATCTGAGTTGGGAAAGGTTCAGTAAAAGCAGCAGAAACACAATGTGTGATGTAGACCGCAGGGTTTCTTACTGGGTGTAGACCTAATGCAGTTGCGGGGATGTGGAGCATTCCCAACAAAGCTGTGGTTTCTGCATCTAAGGTTAAGCCAGAAGTCACTTCCACTTAGCCAGGCCAGAAGATGGCATTGAGCTGCAGATGAGTGCACACAATGCACACTGGAACATGCATCTCTCACTATGTCTAGCCTCGAGGCCCTGAGTAACTTGCAGGAGAAGCTGGCTCTGACACAGTACTCACAAAGAGCCTGTCGCATGCTCAATAAGCTGTGTGTCCACGTACTGCCCTTTGTTGACAAGGTGAGTCAGCAGATTGTTCACAAGCTGCCTGGCACTTTACAAGAGAGAGTAGATCCAGCTGCTGCTTCTTTCTGCCTTCTAAATCTATTCAATTTTTTCTTGTGGCCAACCCTAACCAGAAAGCACACAAGGAAAGGAATTATGGGAAGCACAGTCTAAAGCCACCATAAATACCCTGCTTTCCAGTGGAAGAGCAAGTAAACACTCATGGATAAACATTCCCCACTATGATAGTTTTAAAGGTTGGCAATAGCCTTGGGATTGTGGACATCAGTGAATAAAACATATAAAAGTAAAATGTGGATTTCTTCTTTTTCTTACAGACGTGAGCCACAAGACCCAATATGCAGTACCGATTACTGGTGGGTGTGGGTCACCATGCTCAGTATTGTTGTATGTGGTTACTGGTAATTGAACTCAGGATCTTGTGCTTACAAGGCAGGCACCAGAACCACCGAGCTAAATCCCTGGTGCATAAAATAGCTTCTGTATGACAAAAATAAAAAGATGAACTCACTATCAAAACTTCAATAATGAGGGCCGGGGATATAGCCCAGTGGTTCTGGTGCCTGTCTTGCAAGAGCAAGGGCCCGGGTTCGATCCTCGGTAACCACATAACAATACTGGGCGTGGAGACTCACCCCAGCAGCAATCAGTACCACATACCACAATGCCGGGCGTGGTGGCTCACTCGTGTAATCCCAGCACTCAGGAGGCAGAGGCAGGAGGATTGCTGTGATGTGAGTTGGAGGCTGAGCTCAGGGCCAGCCTAAACCACAAAGCGAAACCTTGTCTAAAAAAAAAAAAAAAACAAAAAAAAAACAAAAAAAAAAACCTTCAACAATGAATATATGCATTAGTTAGCTATTGCCACAATAATACTGATTACAAAAAAAACCACTCATACATTCTGTGACATCAAATAGCAGGCCTCTATTTTTCCATTTCTTTTTAAAATTTTTTTTATATTTTTGGGTTTTTTTAGACAGTCTTGCTATATCTTTCAGGCTGGCCTTTCAGTCTCGACTTGAACTGGTGGCCATCCTCCTGCTTCAGCCTCCTCAGTGCTGGGATTATAAGCCATGCACCACCCTGTCCAGCTATTTCACGTTCCTGACTTTGTAGGTCACCCCTGGATGGATGTAGTTTAGTCTGCCAGAAAAGATGCTGGTGGAGACAGCCATAACTGGGCACAGCAGCCCTCTTAGTAGAGCAGGCTCTTTGAGGTGCACTATTCCCATGGGAATGAGAAGGAAGCAGGGCCAGCCACACAGTCATGTATTCAAGCCTTTGTTCCCATCACAGCTGCTGACATGCTATTGGCCAAAGCCAGTTACACAGACAAATCAGTGCCAATGGAGAAGGGGAATGTCTTTGTCGTCCAATTGGAAGGGCACACATATGAGTGCCTGATGCACTGTAATGTACCTGCTTCTGTCCACTGCTGGCAAGTGATCAAGTCCTAAAAAGAAAAAGCAAAGGTCTTTTAAACGTATGAAAAGCTACTGCACTTGTCTTCCTAATTTAGGGAGCACAACTTAAAACTAAACAAGATAATGTTTTCTATCAGGTTGTAAAGATAAATATGGTTTGATACCACCATGCTAGCAAGGATAGGTGAAGCAAAAATATCTTATAAATAGAAACTAATAATATATCTGAAGAGAATATTTTGGCAGTTATCAAAATTCATGTACTGTTTGACTAGGAATATCAGTTTTAGGAGACTACCTCGAAGATACATCTGTACATGTTTCAAGTACTAGGTCAAGATTATTCATGACTCAATTCATCACTGAGAGCAAAAGGTTGAGTGGGTCCTGATTACCACTGCTTCTGTGGGGTCTTTTCAGGGCATTGGGAAAACTCATACATTCTTTCTTCCAAGGGGAGGGGTGGGTAACTCCCGATGCTGCCTTCTCCTCTGGCAGCTACGGCCTGGCCCAGTCCTCTCCTGCCTTCAGCTTCCTTAGGTTGCTTCTGCTCTGCAGGTGCTGATTTCCATGTCTCAAAATTCCTGGAGGCAAATGGCCCAGAGCCCACAGTGCTGCCTTTGGAATCCATCCAATCAGTGAATTATGATCTTAGTTCCCCATTGCCCCCCTCTCAAAGAACTGCTGCCTCCTCACTGGGAATGTGGTGGAGGAAGAACACTACCTTTTGACCCCATGAGAATGGAAAAGGAAATGACACAAACATCTTCTTTCCTATTGTTACCACAGGTGATGGAGTCCCAGGACATGTTTCCAGGTTCTTGTGCTCAACAAAGAACTGGATATTGCACTTAATGTCAAGGAAAGACCAGCTAAGTTGAATGAAGTTTAAAGGGCAAGGAAAGACTCAGGGCCAGCAGGCTTTCACCAACAGAAAGGATAACTGCAGGAGTGCAGAATGTGCAGTGGGTTTAAGGATTTAAAGTATTGCGCTTGGCCAACGGTGCTTCCCATGAGGTCTTTCAGAGCATGATTGACAGGATGATGGACAGAGCACTAAGTCATATCAGTTGTACCTACTGCATGTGTCCTTTCCCATAATTCACTCTGTTACAATCAGACTTCTGAGTTATAGTCTGTAAGAGGTCCAAGTGAAGTGCACCGCAGAACAGCAGGTCTAACACACGTGCATCCTGGGTTGGAGTTCAGGAAATTTCCAGGGGTCCTCATTATTCTCTCTGCTTTGGAAAGTGGGCTTTTGGGTAAAGGTCAGGGGATTGGTTTTAAGCATCACTCAGTTTTGGGTTTGTGTTCCCATAGCCCCTAAGCATGCTGTCGATATCACTATGGCTCTCCTGAAGGATTCTGTCTCCAATATGCTGCTGGAGTTGATGACTGCTGGGCTAGCTTTGCCTCTGCTTTGCAAGTCTTTCTAAAATGTGCCGTTCTCAGCCTCGAGAGCTAAGCTGAAGCTCACCTGTGCACTGACTGAACAGCTGTTAGTGAATGGGCAGGCTTCGCTCTCTGGGGGCAAGTGCTTTTTATTGAATTGTTTGGACTTGGAATCTTTACTTATCCAAATTGAGGGATACTAATATCCCATATCTTGACACATTTTCAAATTCCACCTAGATTTTAACTGTATTTTATATAGAAACACAAAGCATTTGCAATAACTTTTATAGGAATGTAATTCCTGCTGAGAATGAGAAAATATTATATTAGATTTTATTTTGTTGTATTTAGTTATCTCAGAAAATCTTATCACTGTTCCTGATATTTGGATGCTCAATATAACCATCTAATTTCTACAAATCTTATTCATAGTAATCTTACGTATATAAACTAACATTTATATAGCCTTAAAAAAATTTTTTTTTCAGTACCAGGAATCAAAATCAGGACCTTGTACTTGTGAGGCAGGTAGTGGGGCCACTGAGCTAAATCCTTGGCTCTATTTACCTTTTATTATAAAATGTCAAATATAAATGAAAATTATTAGTTGAATATTGGCTCCTCTTAAATCCTTCAAAAGTAGGTGTAATGATGTGTCTTGATTGGATCTTCTATCTTCTAGTGCATTCACGGGCATTATTTATAAACTTTAAAAACATTCTTTTATTGTAAATCATTATTTTCATTTCTTTTTTACGTCACCTTGAAGACAGTATATTAAAGTTATATTATAATTTATCTAGAAAAAGAACCTAAGTTTTCTGTGAATTTAATTTCAGCATAGTTAAGAAGGCATTAAAAATTGCCAAATGAGGGCTGGGGAGTTAGCTCAGTGGTTCCGGCGCCTGTCTTGCAAGCGCAAGGGCCCGGGTTCGATTCCCCGGTAACTACATAACAATACTGGGTGTGGAGACTCACACCCAGCAGCAACCAGTACCACATACCACAGTGCCGGGTGTGGTGGCTCACGCCTGTAATCCCAGCACTCGGGAGGCAGAGGCAGGAGGATTGCTGTGATGTGAGTTGGAGGCTGAGCTCAGGGCCAGCCTGAACCACAAAGCGAGACCCTGTCTCAAAAAAAACCTAAAAAAAACCTAAAAAAAAAAAAATTGCCAAATGAAACAACAATAGGATCAGATAGCATTGAGAAAAACTAACATAAAAGACACTCCAGGAAAACTCATCAGGCATTGATGGTGTGGTTGTGATGGAACCATTTTTAGGAAGCCGGGGTCAGGGGGAGTCTTATTTGCTACAATTTCACTTTTAAAACATTATATATGTATGTATTGTCTGTTCACAAAACAACAGAAGTATTATAAAGAAAAGGATTTGTGCTACTCAAAGAGAAACGTGCACAGTGCGCCTTACTGTTTCTGTTTCCTGTAGTTTAAGAAAATGCAACTGAGGGCCGGGGAGTTAGCTCAGTGGTTCCGGCGCCTGTCTTGCAAGCGCAAGGAACCGGGTTCGATTCCTCGGTAACCACATACCATACTGGGTGTGGAGACTCACACCCAGCAGCAACCAGTACCACACACCACAGTGCCAGGCATGGTGGCTCACGCCTGTCATCCCAGCACTCGGGAGGCAGAGGCAGGAGGGTTGTTGTGATGTGAGTTGGAGGCTGAGCCCAGGGCCAGCCTGAACCACAAAGCAAGACCCTGTCTCAAAAAACCTAAAAAAAAAAAAAAAATACAACTGATCACTTTTCCTTTGTTCTCTTTATAAAAGAGACAGTGCAGTGACTCAAGCAGAGGCACTTTAAGAAGTACATGACAAAGTCTAAAGAGTTAGCCCAGTGTGGTGGTGTGCACCTGTAGCCCCATCTACTTGGAAAACTGAGCCTGGGAATTCTAGACCTGCTTAGGACCTCAGCAGCATAGTAGTACCCTGCTGTGTTTTTGTTTTTGTTTTTGTTTTTTAGAAAGGTCTAAAAAGTTGATTTTTTTTTTTCTTGCTTTTTTAGTTTTTTGTGGCAGGGCCTCACTTTGTAGTTCAGGCTGGTCCTGAACTCATCCTCGAAGTCAGCAATCCTTTTGAGTGCTGGGATTACAGGCGTGAGCCACCACACTGTGGTATGTGGTACTGATTTCTGCTGAACATGAGTCTCCATGTGCAGCATTGTTGTATGTAGTTATTGGGGGTCGAACTCTGGCCATTGCACTTACAAGGCAGGCACCAGAACCACTGAGCTAAATCCCCAACACTAAAATGTTGATTTTCAATGAATACATGCAAAAGCTGTTCAACATTCCTAACCATTAAAGAAATGCAAATTTAAACAATACTAAGATATTATCTTAGCCCAGAAACAATGGCTATCATAAAAATTAATAATAGTAAATACTGACAAAGATTTGGGGAAAAAGAACTCTTCTATATTGTTAGTGGGAATGTAAACTAGTACAACCATTATTAAAACCATTTTTTTCCTCAAAAAACTAAAACTAGAAATTGTATTTGACCTAGCAATCTCCCTTCTAAATATCTTCTTAAAGGAGACAAAATCATCATATTATATAAATACATACATATCCATGTTCATAGCAACACAATATGTAACAGCTAGATCTTGCAAACAGTTGTTATGTCCACCAACAGACAAAGGGATAAGGAAAATGTGGTATTTACACACAATGGAATACTGTTCTTTCCTAAAGAAAAATAAACTGGAGGCAAAGGGATGCAACTTGAGACCATAATGTTAAGTGAGTAAGTCAGACACGCAAGTTTAAATATATTGTGGTTTCTCTTATATGAGAAGCTCAAACTATATCTATATATCTCTTGTGAAATAGAAAGAAAATAGTCAAAGGGAAAAGGGAGTAGGGGTAAGTAAAGAAGGGAAAGAAAACATTTGATGGTAAAATAAAGGAAACAAAGCTTATGTATATAGGGGATGGGACTGTCAGGGGCAGGGAAAAGGGAGAAGCTAATAATTAAGTCGTGTCATGTACTGGTACAAATTCTCAATGTCTATTGTGACCATAATGTGTATATAAAATGTGCCAATAAAATCGATTAAAAATCTATGTATCTCTATCTATATACAAATAAAGAGCAAAATAGAAGTCAGATAAATAAGAAATAGAGAGAAGTTCAAATAATTCCCTAAAATATCCTTCTGTTTCAAAAATAATTTTAATATATATGCTAATTTGTTTCATTTATACTATTAGTTTCTCTTAGTTCATTGGAAATGATTTTTTTGGTGGAACCAAGGATCAGACTCCAGACCTGGCACTGCAAGGCAGGCACCAGAACGACTGAGCTAAGTCCTCCACCCCTTAAAAAGAGAGTTTTGCACTATTGTCTGTTTCTTTTTTGTCAGAGAGAATTTTATGGTCTCTGAGTAAAGTACTTTGAAGATAAGGATATCCAATGTATTACCTATCCTTCTCTCATTACATTATAAAGTTTTGCTTTATTCTTTCATGAAATAAAACATTTTTTAAAAAGTTGATTCTTGATTTTTTGATGTGCAAATTCTTCTTTAACTAAGAAAGTTTTCTGACAATATAACTCCTCACAGTAAACTCCAAGGCCCTGAACAGATTTGAGACTTGCTTGCAATAAAAGAAAATATTTATCTTTTATTTTATTTTATTTTAATTGTTTTTGAGACAGGGTCTCACTTTGTAGTTCAAGCTGGTCCTTAACTCAGCCTCAGTCTCAGCAATCTCCTGCTTCTGCCTCCTGAGTGCTGAGACTGCAGGCGTGAGTGTCCACACCCAGCATTGTTGTATGTGATTACTAGGGACTGAACCCAGGACCTTGTGTTTGCAAGGCAGGTGCCAGAACCACTGAGCTAAATCCCTGGCCGTATCTTTTATTTTTTTAAAGAAAGTGTATTGACTTTTGTTCTGGATATCGAAGAAACACTAGGAAATAAAACAGTCAAACCAAGCAAATCAAAACAGAAATTCTCATCCTCATGAAACATAGTACCAATGGATTCTGCAGAACGGGAGCCAACAACTGGACAAAGAAGAAACTAATTTAGAAATTTAAACATCCTTACTAAGTCTGGGAAACTTAAAACAAGAGTTACGTCATAAAAGTTTTCTAATATTTACCATTTTGCCAATAAGTATATCTGATAATTTCCTAACTGCTCTCAGTCCTAAGGACAACAGCACTTCTCTGTAATTAATCTGTGTAATATAAGTAATAACTTTCAGTCAAAGGATGATTTCCATTAATATTATTTATCTCACGCTAATCATTCATACTGATTTCAGTAATACACACTACATTTCAAGTTTGTGCTCTCTTCACTTTTAAAATATACCTTTATCTTATACCTTGACTTTTTAATAAATTAAACTAGTAAATGCATTGAGCTCTCTTCAAAATACATATACGTGGTACTTATGGTAATACAATTTAATGATTTCTTCCATTTTGGCATCATGGATTAGATTTAATCCCAACCTTAGCACTACTGACATTTTGAGTTGAGTTGTTCTGCGATGAGGGGCAGGAATGTGTTTTGGTGTGTGTAGCGGCACCCTTGGTTTCTCATGATTAATTACCAGACACACCTTCCAATTACAACCGAACCCGTCTCCTGACATTGCCAAATGTCCTCTGGGTGATAAAATCACAAATGTCTTTCTATTACATGTTTTAGTTTTAAAATTTTCTCAAAGATATAATAGCTTTTGGCATGAGATACTTCTGAGAAAATTGTTTTACTTCTTCAACTAATAAGTATAGTTGGAGAGATTGTCCAAGAAAACCTTTTTATCAGTAGCCAAAAACTACAATGACTAAAGACAAAGTTATATCTATACCAGATACTCACTGAACTGACAAGCACTAGCCAAGTAAGTTATTTCATTATTGTCTACATTGTCAATCTAAAGAAAACTCTTCTTCTTTAAGGACATATTTTCTGCTAAATGTGGTGGAAAATAGCTTTCATCTTGATATCATAAGGACCTCTGAAAATCAGTCTTACATAAAAGGCTTGAAAAACACTATAAACCAACGAGTCTACCATATGTCTAGGAAACATCCCCACTGAACAAGAGTAGAATACATAGTTAAATGCACATAAAACATATGGTCCAGGATAGATCATGTGCTGAACCACAAATCTCAATACATTTGAAAAACAGAAATCACTCTAAGTAGATTCTCTAACCATAGCGTAAGGAAACTAAAGATCAGTGAGAGAAGGAAATGCACACGTATGTGGAAATTAGCAAACTCCTAAATAGGCCATGGATCAAAGAACATAAATCACAGTGGAAATTAGAAATGCTTTTTTTTACTTTCAAAACATGTTATTTCATACACATTTTATATAATACAACAGTGTTATAATCTTGAGTCTATCTCCTTAACAGAAAGTTCTTTTTAGTTCTCTAGACCAACCTTTTTTTCAGAGGTAAATAATTTTTAAAAATAAATCACATTCTGTAGAATGTATATATAGGAAACTTTATTTTACAAGAAAAAATATATTTGAACAGTTTACAAATCCAGTTGAGATTGACAAATTTAGTTCGTTGGCAACAGATATTTTAAAGTATATTTTTTGTTGCGGATACTCATCAAAGTTCAAGTTTACTTGCTTATTTTTAGTCCTTTGGCTCAATATTTTGAACACTTCCATTTTTTTTCCCTTTTTGTAGAAAGTAAGAGCTTCCTCTGTCAAACAAATTCTTGTTTCTTAGCAGCATGCTTTACTTGTAGCTGCTCACATTCTTCTTATGGTTAGCTATATACAATGGATAAATGGACAAATTCTAGAAAGATATAGCACCTGCCTTGCAAGCACAAGATTCTGAGTTTGATTCCCAGTACAAAAAAGAAAAATTTAAAAATATTTTTAAAAGACACAAGCAATAAAAATATTAATAGATTTAGATTAAACAGACTGAAAGAGTAATCACTGAAACTTCTTATAAAGAAACCCACAAGCTAAGATGCCTTCTAAACATTTAAAGAAAAATCAAGCCAAATTCTTTCAAACTAGAAACACTTCACATTCACTCTGTGAGATCCTGATACTAAAATTGGGAAAAGACATCACAAGGAAAAGAACACTATAAAATATGAACAAGTGTAATCTGTCCCAAGAGTACAAGTTTAGGTTAACATATGAAAGTCAATTTGATACAATTTATTAAGAGAATTGGCAAAAAAAAAAAAAAAACCACATGATCACCCATCTTCATAGATGAGGAGAAATATTTCAAAAAAGTTTAACAGTTGCCCATACTAAAAACACTATAAAAATTAGAAATAGGAAAGAATTTCCTCAAGTTAATGAAGGGCGTTTATGAAAAGCCGACAAATCATACTTAATGGTAAAAGACTAAACAGCTTGTCCTTAAGTTAAGAAGCTATATAGGGATGTCTGCTCCTGCCACTCCTAGTCAGTCTTGTGCTGGAGGTTTTAGACAAAGTGGTGAAATAAAGCAAATAAATAAAATGTATCCATATTAGAAAGAAAAATATAAAACTGTGTTAATTAGAAGATGATATAATCTTGTATGAAGGAAATAATATTGAATCAATAACAAATTAACTACTGTATTAGAGCCAATGAAAGAGTCCAGAAAGGTAAAGGATATGAGATCAATATCCAAAGGTTAGTTAGTTGCATTTCTATATGTTAGTAATAAACCAAAATTAAACTTAAGAAAACAGTTCAATTTACACCAGTCTCAAAAGGATAAAATATTCAGAAATAAACTGAACAAAAGAAATACTAGACTTTTACTCTGAAAACTATAGACCATCACTGAAAGAAGTTAAGGAAGACTTAAATAGATGGAAAGAGAGACCACCCTCATGGATTGGAAAAGTTTAATACTGCTAAAATGATGCGGTTCATAACAAAATCTGCTTCCTTTGAATAAATTGGCAAGGCAATTCTAAAATTAATTCAGAAGTTCAGACTCAGAATAGACAAAAGCAATCTTATAAAAAAACAAAGAGGGCTGAAGAGTTAGCTCAGTGATTCTGGTGCCTGTTGCAGCCATAAGGTCTTGAGTTCGATTTCTAGTATCCCTCCTAACAACTTCTCTTTCTATAACTTACTTTTTCATATAAATTGCCTGTTTTTCCATTTTCCTCTTCTTTTTCATTGATTTTCATACTTTTCTTGTATACTAGAGATTCATGTAGCATTTATTTATTTATATAAATAATTCATGTAGTATTTATTTATTTATTTATTTAGTGACAGGGTCTCGTAGTTCAGGCTGGCCCTGTGCTCACTACGTAGCCCCAGTGAGCCTCGAGCTCTCAGCAGTCCTCATGAGTGCTAGGATTACAGGCATGAGCCCCCACGTCCAGCATTGGGTTATGTGATACCGAGGATCAAACTCAGGACCTTGCACTTGCCAGGCAGACGCTGAAACCACTGAGCTAAATCTGGCCCATTTCATCTAGTTTCTGAGTTACAAAGATTTCCCATTAAACCTCTAACATACTAGTTTTAAATATGATGTTTTCATTCCAAAAGTGCTTAGTGTCCATGTAAACAACTAATTTGCTTGTCAATTAAGCAATAATTAATTTTATAAATAATTGGAAAAAAATTCCATTTACCAGTAGAAAATCATGCAGAAAGTGCCCAAAGTTGAGATTTTTCAAAGTGAATGAGTTCAGTCCATGTTTTCTTGTGAGCTACCTTTAGGGTTTTTGTGAAATCAAGTACTTTATGTGCTCTAATTATGCACTGAATAGTCCCCAGCATTTTATTGTCACTTTGGGATTTAGTTTCACTCTTGTTTACATAAAATAATTACTTTTTTCGGTCACTAATTAAACTTACTGACATATTTCATCAATATGTTTGTTCATTGTTATTTCTCTTCTCCATAGCATACATAGTTTAATCAAAGTGGTAACCAAAAGATACAATAAATGGCTTTTTTCTTAAATGCTTGTTTTTATTAGCACATATTTTCAGTACATAATAATTACCTTCATCATGGGCAGTTGGTCCACGTACTGAACACATCTTTTTTTTTTTTTTTTAGGTTTTTTGAGACAGAGTCTCACTTTGTGGTTCATGCTGGCCCTGAGCTCAGCCTCAAACTCACATCACAATCCTCCTGCCTCTGCCTCCCGAGTGCTGGGATTACAGGCGTGAGCCACCACGCCCAGCACTGTGGTATGTGGTACTGGTTGCTGCTGGGCGTGAGTCTCCATACCCAGTACGTTATGTGGTTACCGGGGAATTGAACCCGGGCCCTTGCCCTTGCAAGACAGGCGCCGGAACCACTGAGCTGACTCCCCGGCCCCTGAACACATCTTAACTGATTTTATGCCCCTCCTCTTCACTTCCCTTCCCTGTCCAGCCTCTCGGTCCCCTTCCATTTGCAAAAGAACTATCTCCCTGTTTCTTATTATCTATCTTTGATTTTGCTTTTTTATTTCCATTTGAATGTTTAAACTTTAAAAGACCTTATTAGAGTAAAAGAGACACTGCCTAGAACAATAAGTGAGTTCAAAACAAGAGGGATATTTTTAATGTATTAGGGGGATTAATAACAATGTATCCTTTATTGTAATAAATTTTTAATTTAAACATTCATCATATTTTATGACCATGCCACATGAATCAAACATTTGCAGCAATTTCTCTCAAATAAAACATCACGATGTATCCTCGTCCACCTTAGTCACCCGATCTGGGACTAAGCAACTTCTGGCTCTTCCCAAGTCAAAACGACCACAAAAGTTTGGTGCTTTGAATCAGTTCCAGACACTGAGACAGTCAGGACAGTCCAGCTAAAGAAGGCTCCGGAACTGCTTTGAGTGTGTTCAAAGCAAAGGGATTAAAGGCAATATGTCTTTTACTGAAACAGATTTTAAAATTTAAACATTTATTGTATTTTCATCACACTTATTTCTTTCAACAAGGATTTGTGAGTCATGTATTCATTCAGCCTTTGTAAGTTGAAAAATATTTGTGTTTTCCTTTACGTTGTATTAGAATTCATATGGGCATGAACTTCTAGCTTACATGTTATTCCATTGTCTTCCTGCAGTCATTGTTAATGAAAAGCCTCTTCTCTTTCTAATTGTTCCTTTAGAACTGTCTAATTTCGTAGCTTTTCAGACGTTTTCTCTTTTTCCTTGTTATGTTTCATTTTCACTGTTATATGTCTAACAATGGGTATAATGTTCTTTATCCTGTTCAGTCTCGAAGTGTGCTTTGCTCTGAAGACTCATCTCTCATCAATTATAGAAAATTTTTTCCACATTTCCTTATATGCTTCTTTAACTTTTCAGCCTCCTTTTTCTTATGAAATTCACACTATGCCAGTGTATTATTTGACTTATCTCTACTTAGCTGTTCTTTCATATTTGGTGTCAGTGTCTACATGCTACATTCTGGATGAATCCTTTGAGACTATTTGCCAATTTTCTATTCAAATGTGCTTACCATTCAGTTGGTTCCATTGAGTTTTGGTTCCGGTTACTATGTCTACTATGTCTTTTATTCTATATTGTTTGCTTATCGACCCTCCTTTCTTCTTTTATAATTCCTTGTTTTTTAATGAAAAAAAAATTTTACCTAGCATCTTAGGCATACTTATCATCAAGTCTTTTAAAAATCTTTTAAAAAACTATGTTAACTTCATCTTGAGTGAATAGTGCTTGAACGGGTGATTTTGTCAAGTGCCTATCTTAGCACACAATTTCTTCACTATCTTTGGAAGTTCATTTTACAGATCATTTTGAGTCTTTTGAGAGTTTCAGCTCTCCCCTGTTGCTGCTTTCCGGCACATTTTATTTTCTTTTTTTCCTCTTTATTGAGTTTATTGGTAAATTTTAGGTATACATTATGATCACATTCATCACTGAGCATTTGTTCTTATACATGATCTATCTTGATTCTCTTTTTTTGGTATTCCTCTGCTCCCCCTACAACCCCCACCCTTACATACATAAATTTTGTTTCCATTTTTTTTGTTTTTACCACCAAATTTTTCTTTCCCTTCTTTACTTTCCCCTGCCCTTCGGTATCCCCTTCTTCTTTGAACATTTTCTTCTTATTTCACAATATCTATCATACATTCTGGACCTCGTTTATACCTTCGGTTTCTCATACTAGAGAAACAATATGGTATTTATACATCTGTGTCCTATTTATTTTGCTTATGAGTATGTCCTCATGATACATCCAGTTTAAGTATAAATGTCTCTAATGTATCATTCTTTATGGCTGAGTAATTTTATTAAAAACTTTTATATTTATAAAAAATTATTTTTTATTTATTATTATTTTTATTTTTAAAAAATCACATCTCCTTTATCAAATCTCCAGTTGATGGGCATTTGGGCTGTTTACAAGATTTCACTATTACAAATTTCTTCTTAGTGAAGAAATTGTGTGCTAAGACAGTTATACCCTTACTATAAACAAGAGTGCACATATGTCACTGTGATATGATGCTTTTAACTCTTTAATGTATGTAAGGAGCAGAAGAATACTAGGATCAAATGGGACCTGTAATCCTAGTTTTTTAAGAAATCACACTGATTTATACAGATTCACTAGTCTACATTCCCACCAACAGTGGAGGAGGGTTCTTTTCTTTCCACAGCCCTGCCAGCATCTGCTGTTGGTTGATTTCGTGATAGCAGCCATTCTTTTTGGAGTCAGGTGGAATGTCAGTGTTGTTTTCATCTGTATCTCTCCAATTATCAATGACATTGAACATTTTTTCATGTGTTTCCTTGCTGTTTTTACTTCTTCATTTTAAAAATGTCTGTTCATATCAGATGCCCACTTTTAAATTGGGTCTTTAAATTTTGGGAGTCTGTTTTTTGTTTTGTTTTGTTTTGGGGGGGGTTTTTTGAGACAGGGTCTCGCTTTGTGGTTCAGGCTGGCCCTGAGCTCAGCCTCCAACTCACGTCACAGCAGTCCTCCTGCCTCTGCCTCCCGAGTGCTGGGATTATAGGCATGAGCCACCATGCCCGGCACTGTGGTATGTGGTACTGGTTGCTGCTGGGCGTGAGTCTCCACGCCCAGTGTGGTATGTGGTTACCAGAGATCGAACCCGGGTCCTTGCGCTTGCAAGACAGGGGCCGGAACCACTGAGCTATATCCCTGGCCCCGGGAGTCTGTTTTTTTTTTTAAGATCTTTATATATTCTAGACAGCAGTTCTTTGTCTGAGGAACAGCTGGTAAATTTTTTTCTCCAAGTTGTACATTATCTTTCTGTCCTGCTGTTGGTTTCTCTTGCTGCACAGAAGCTTTTTAATGAGCTGAGTCCCAGTTGTTGATTCTCTCTGTTAGTTCCAGTATTGCAGAGGTTTTGTTCATAGTTTTTCCCCATGCCAAAGTCCCCAAGAGTTCTACCTAAACTATCTTCCAACAGGTTTACTGTTTCTGTTTTAATATTTATATCTCTAATCCACTTCAACTTTGGTGTAGTGCCTGGTGAAAGATATAGATCTAGCTTTAATCTTTGGCAGTTTGAAACCCAGTTTTTCCAGTACCATTTACTAAAGAGGCTATGTTTCCTTCAATGAGGGTGTTTGGTTCCTTTGTCAAAGATGAGGTAGCTTTGTACGTCTGGAGTTGTTTCTGCATCTTCTAGTCTGTTCCACTGATCCTTGGTCTGTTCTTTGCCAGTACAATCCTGTTTTTATCGCAGTGGTCTTCTAGTATAGCTTCAAGTTGGAGACTGTGACATCCCCTGCCATGTCTTTGTTGCCTAGAACAGCACATTTTGTTTCTATTTTAGAGCTGGAATCTCACTGTCACCCCTGCTGGCCTGGGACTACTGAACTCAAGTGATGTTCCTGCCTCAGCCTCTGTAGTAGCTGGGTCCACAGGCATGAGCCATCATGCCTACTACTAACCAACCAACAAGTTTTAACACCTTAGCCTCTGGGCCAGTGATACCCAATAGGCATTACTTGGGGTTTCCAGTTGGAGTCTTGTGAGGGTGTTGGGGTTTTTGGAGTCTGTAACTAAGTCTGGGCACCTTGGGTCACTCCTCATGACAAAATTTCCTGTGTCTTCTCTCCCCTTAGAGGCCATCTATGGACTGAGCCTACAACCACTGCTGCAAGTGACAGGAAGCAGCAGATCCTCAGAACTACCTTTTGCCCTTGGCTGCTATTTCTGTTCTCTCCCAGGCAAGCAGAACAGGAGCCAGGCAGCACTCTTTCTGAACAGTGGCAGAACTTGATGCTGCTCCACTACCTGGGTCATGTTCCGCAGCAAGGCTTCAACAAAGACAGAGCAGCAGGCAGTCCATCGGGCTGGGGTAAGAAGGAATTTTACTTGAAAATGAAAGCCAGACATGGTGGTACAAGCCTGGAATCCCAACACACAGGAGGCTGAGGCAGGAGGATCACCAAGAATTAAGGCCAGGGCTACATAGTGAGTTGGAGCCAAGTCTGGGCTACATAGCAAGACCTTGTTTCAAAAACAAACAAACAAAAAAAAGAAGCTGAAAAGAAAATAAGTCTGATTTTGTGTTGTCTTACTTGGCTATAGATGACACACAAAGATTTTTGCTGTAACTGCTTGCTTAAGGGGGATAGATAAGGATTCAACAAAAGAATCTACTTTAAAGAATGTGAGAAAATATTCCAGGGATCAAAAGAAGGACCAGAATGAAATAAGAGGGGCAGAGAGAAAGTGGGAGAGAGAAAGAGGGAAACAGACTACAACATGCAGTAGGGCCATGCAGTAGGAAGAGAGGAGAGACCGAGGTAGGCAGAGGGGTCAAGACCCAAGCCCAGTGGGAGAAGGAAGCACTAGCAGGAAAAGGAGAGACAATATGAGAGACAGCCGAAGGCAGGAAGGAAAGGAGAAAGCATGCAAAAAGTATTGTAACTACATTGAAGTGATTCAATTTTCTTGATTTTAAAAAAGAAAAAGATAGCCACAACCTGAGTAGATGCAGCCTAGCTGCTGAGTCTGTTCTAACCCGGAGGGAGGAAGCACTAAGACGGCTCATCTCATCAAGAGAAGGAGCTGTCCACACCCTAGAGAAAGGCTGATCATCTGCCCTGCCCACTGCCTGTGTGCCTCGGGTCACTTCTAACAGCCAGCTGATTTGATAGTCGCTTCAATAACCCATTCATCCACAGCCTTGTATTACTTTCATCCCAAATAGCACTAATTGCCCTTTGGCTGAGAGCATGTGTAGAGGCATTGATGGATGACACCGCGCCATTTTCTCTCTAGGCAACAGCAGCTGCATCTTGGTTGATGTGCCCTGCCCTCTCCAAGTAGTGGGTACAATTTTTCAGGAGCAGTGCTGCCTGCAAAAGTGAGCCGTCATCAGTAAACTAGTAGTTGGGTTAATAGAATGAGCTGCTAAAGATCAATCCCATCCTAATGACCAATTCTTCTCTTTGAAACTGTGGTGAGCTGCCAGCACCAAGCCAGTATCTTCTCTCTTCCAAGAGCCAAATGTTCCAAGAACATTTACTCAAATGTTGTCTTTCCTTGGGTTTCCC
This sequence comes from Petromus typicus, assembly GCA_004026965.1. Lineage (NCBI taxonomy): Eukaryota > Metazoa > Chordata > Mammalia > Rodentia > Petromuridae > Petromus > Petromus typicus. The sequence goes on from PVIR01003447.1 coordinate 53,151, forward strand.
CAGAGGCAGAATCTGAGAGTGGAGAAATGTGAAAGAATCCTTCATGGAGCCAGCTTCCGTGGGAGACACCTAGAGCTTAATCCTACAGGAAGCTCAGAGAAAAGGCCTAAAACCTGAGTTGAGGGGTTTTATCCCCAAACCTCAGGGATACAACCAGTGCCCAAAACCTTAGAGGAGACCCTGAGGATTGCTTCATTAACTGAGTTCATTTGTGACTAGCATTCCACTTCTCAGGACTCTTAGCATAAATTCATTTACATTGGGGGTATACCTGACTTAGTCCTAGAAACTCTACCTGATGTACAACTACCCAGGCAAAGATATTTAACTTCTTCTAAGTCAAAGTGTCTCTCAATCAAAATACCTGGAGGGTCTGGATTATTTTTCAGTTCGTTATATATTCTAGATATTAGTCCTTCGTGGAACAGCTGGCAAAAATTTTTTGTACTCTGAGTTGTCACTTTACTATTAATGATTTCCTTAGTTGTGCAAAGCTTTTTAATAAGATGAGATCCCAATTTTTGATTGTTTGTAATATTTCCCATGTGACCGGAGTATGTTTAAATTTAAATCTTTATTGGTACATTATGAATACACATCATCATCTCATTCAACATTGAGAGTTTGTACCAATGTATGACACAACTTGATTCTCATTTTTTCCCATTCCTCACCCACCCTGCAACCCTCTACCCCCACATACATAAGCTTTGTTTCCTTTTTTAAAATTACTATCACATTCTTTTTCGCCTCTTTGTTTATCCCTACACCCTCTTTCCTTTTAAATGTTTTCTATTTCACAATATCAACTATACATACTACAACTCATTTACAACTTCCTTTTCTCATACCAGAGAAAGGATATGGTATTTACACATCTGTGACCTATTTATTTCACTTATGAGGATGTCCTCAACGTACCTCCATTTGAGTATGAATAACTCAATCTTATCATTTTTAATGGCAGAATAATACTTCATTCTATAAAAAGCCACACCTTCTTTATCCAGCCTCCAGTTTATGGACATTTGGGTTGTTTCCAAGATTTAGCAATCACAAACTGAGGTGCTATAAACATGGGTGCACATATGTCCCTGTGATATGATTCTTTTAATTCTTTTATGTATATACTTAGCAGAGCAATGGCAGGGTCAAATGGGACCTCCAATCCTAGCTTTTTGAGGAATTTACATACTGATTTCCACAGGGGTTGTATGAGTCTACATTTCCACCAACAGTAGAGAAAGGTTCCTTTGTCTCCGCAGCCTTGCTAACATTTGTTGCTGGTTAATTCTGAAATAGCAGGCATTCTTTGTGGAGTGAGATGAAATCCCAGTGTTGTTTTCATCTGCATCTCTCGAATCACCACTGATGGTGAGCATTTCTTCATATACTTCTTAGCTGTTCTTCCTTCTTCCTCTGAAAAATATTAGTTCATTTCAGATGCCCATTTTTGAATTGGGTCTTTAAATATGGGTGGGCTGATTTTTTTAAGCTGTTCATATAATCTAGATAGTAGCCCTTTGTCTGAGGAACAGCTGGTAAAGATTCTTCCCCATATTGTTTTTGTTTTTTTTGTTGTTGTTGTTGTTTTTTTTGTTGTTTTTTTTTGTTTTTTGTTTTTTGTTTTTTTTTTTTGAGAC
>PVIR01003447.1:54893-88905 GCA_004026965.1 Petromus typicus
CTGCCTCCCGATTGCTGGGATTACAGGCAAGAGCCACCACACCTGGCACTGTGGTATGTGGTACCGATTGCTGCTGGGCATGAGTCTCCACACCCAGTATTGTATGTGGTTACCAGGGATTGAACCCGGGTCCTTGTGCTTGCAAGACAGGTGCTGGAATCACTGAGGTAAATCCCCGGCCCCTGTGCAGAAGCTTTTTAATAGACTGAGATCCCATTTTTTTTATTTCTTCTGCCAATTCTCGTGCTATAGAGGTTTTGTTCAAGAAATCTTTCCCTAAGACAATGTCTTCAAGAGTTTTACCTAACCTGTTGTGCGGCAGGCTTAGTGTGTCTGTTTTAATATTTAGGTCTCTTATCCACTTTGATTTTTGCTTGGTACATGGTGAAAGAGATAGGTCTAACTTTAGTCTTTGGCAAGTTAAAGCCCAGTTTTTCCAGCACCATATTTTAAAGAGGCTATCATTCCTCCACTGAGAATTTTTGGCTCCTTTGTCAAAGATGAGGTGGCTCAGTGTATCTGGAGTAGTTTCTGGATCTTCTAATCTACTCCACTGATCTTCAGGTCCGTTACTTTGCCAGTACCACGCAGTTTTTATCATGGTGGCTTTATAGTATAGTTTCAGGTTACGGAAACTAATGTCCTTGTTGCTTAGAATTACTTTCGCTATTCTAGGAGTTTTGATCATAAAATGTTTGCCCTACATCATGTGTTCAAGAATTCTACCTATCCTGTCTTCCAGCAGATTCAGTATTTTTAATATTTAGATCTTTGATTCATTTTAATTATAGTTTAATGCACAATGAGAGACAAGTGGAAAGCTAATTTTTCTTAGCACCATTCATAGTAGCTAAGTCTTAGAAACAGTCCAAATCCCTCAACCAATGAATGGATAAAGATGTGAGATTTTTAATACAATAGAGTACTACTCAGCTATAAAAAAAATAAATTTAAGACATTTCTAGATAAATGAAGACACTGTAAGGTCATAGTCGTAAGTGAAACTAATTATGCACATGTGTGAATATCATATTTTTTTGTGTGTGTGAGAAACCAAAAGTATAAATCAGGGCCCAAGTATATAGCAGATATTGGGAAATGAGAAGCAAATGTTCCAGTGGGAAGAGGAACTAGAGAGGGGAGGAGGGAAAAGGAAGAGAGAGGAAAAATGAGAAAAGGAGAAAAAACAGAAGCAAAGCTTTCATAAATAAGGAGGGGAAGACAGGTTGAAGGGAGGAGGAATGGGGCAAAAGAGAAGAATTAAGGTAAATCATGCACAGGTACAAATTCCCCACAATGATTCTATAATGAATATGATCATTCTGTATATCTAAATTGTATCAATAACCTTAATTAATTTTAAAAAGATCTGACTGGTCTTCCTCATAGGAATAAAATGAAGCTCAAAATCAAAATACAATAACATGCATCAAGAGTCAACGAACTTTTCCCAGCTGTGTGGATGCAGCTGCTCACCTCTGCTACTGTAGCAGAGAAGGCCTAGGCAGCAGGTTAACAAGTAAAAATGGCTATATACCACTGCAACTGGGTTTATAAAATGAGGTGCAAGCTAGATTTGGGCCCACCAATTCACAAGCTTTACTCTGTCAGCTGTTTATGTATACAAAAGACTTTTGTTGATTTTAGTGCCTTGCACATTTACCTCTCACTCAGTAAGCCATTGACTGGTGCCTGGGAGCATCAGTGGCACAAGTGGCATTACTAAAGAAGCTTCTTCAGTCACTTGCATTGGCTCCTTGAAGGACCTGGAAAGACCCTCTCAGTGATTCATGTGATCATATATTGGTCAAATTCACAATAAAAGCATTTAACTACAACTGATTAAGATCAGTGTCTTTTTCCATTTTAACTTCCTCTTTCGATTTCCCTGATCTTCCTCTTTGAAAGATTACTGTAATCCATTGGAAGTAATTCCAAACTATTTTCAGTGAAAATATTTATTACTCTGTGATCTTTAAAGTGAATCTGTTGGAACTTTTTGCACACAATATTCCTTTTGAGGAGTTAGAATGAGCATAGTTAAATAATTAATTACTATGGCTCTTCGATACCCCTATGGCCAGAGAGAGCACTGTTGGGAGGACTGGTTATATAACCACAACAGCTTCGAATTCAAGAATGACTGAATAAGTGTAAAATGACAAGAAGTATTGTCAGGTTATTTAGGGATGCCAATTATGTGAGCCTAGAGAAACAGTTCAGGAAAATCCAAGTAAAATTCTTTATTACTAAGATTTGGAAACTTATGAAGTCACATTTTGCCCTTTACATGCTTAGATTCATCCCTGAACTCATTTGAGCCCTACAGGATGATAGCACTTATTCACGTAACACCAGTATCAATAAAAGGCTCATGAATGCAAGTGTTTTTCCAACTGTGGATATGCTTATGTATGTATTTGAATATACATGTGAACATTCATACATATAAACATACTTTACACATGTATGTTTGACATCCATGTAAAACTCTCTTAAAATATAGTTTGTAGAAGATTTCTATATGAGGTATGCAACTTTCATTTGTTTGTGCTTCTAGCAGCATCAAACCAGGCTAAAAGCAATTGAGATATAAGAAATGTTATAAAGTAACATATAATTGAGTTTTGGGACTGACCTATTGCTTATTGTACACAAAGTGTGTGTTTTCTTGGTTTTCATGTTGTCTTAGAAATTTCACTCAATTTCTTTATTCTTTGGTTAATGTTTTCCAGCTAAAGGCCCCCAAGAGAGCACCTAAGTTGGCTTTGCTGAGCTGTCAGACTGAGAGTGAATTAGCACGATGGGGAGACCATAGGACATCTCAATAAGAGGAAGCTAGAAAGGATTTATTATAGTACTTAGACTTGTAGGAGTAGTTTTGGGGGAAGGCTCAAGAAGAGAGACTTAATTCTGCATTAAATAATGACAGAAAATGGGGATAATCCTATGATTGGTGTCTTCATACATTTCATCTAAAGGTGGGATGACTGGCAGGAGAACAAAGTGAAGTAGCAGCATTTGCTTGTAGTAGACCAGATACAGAGCTGTTCGGTCGCTTCTGTGGTTTGAACGATGTTCATGTGTTTGTGTTCAGACACTATGCCAGAGGTCTGATTTTATCTTGATCTATAGTGTCAGAGTGCTCTTGTCTGATGTTGGTTGTTGTTCCCTGAGATTGCTTACATTTAACAGAAAAAAAAATGACATAGATGTGAACACTGGTTAGAAACATCAAGCTTTAGCTGAAATGGCCAGGTATTAAGGATGCTAATTTCTGGGTATTAGGGATGCTTTAACTTTTTCTTTTTCTTTTTTTTTTTTTAAGGTTGTTTTTGAGACAGGGTCTCGTTTTGTGGTTCAGGCTGGCCCTGAGCTCAGCCTCCAACTCACATCACAGCAATCCTCCTGCCTCTGCCTCCCGAGTGCTGGGATGACAGGCGTGAGCCACCATGCCTGGCACTGTGGTATGTGGTAGTGGTTGCTGCTGGGGTGAGTCTCCACGCCCAGTATGGTATGTGGTTACCGGGGATCGAACCCGGGCCCTTGCGCTTGTAAGACAGGCGCCGGAACCACTGAGCTATATCCCTGGCCCAACTTTTTCAATTTTCTTATCCTATTACTGACATTTCTGAGTCTTACTTCTTAGATGACTAAGTCTTTATGTCCACCTCTCCTAGGTAGAACTCACTGGAAAAGACAGCGCATTTCAAAGATGCCGATAGGTATCCTTCCAAGAGGTCGTCCACCCTGCAGTAGAAAACAGACACTATATCTCTCCTGCTTTGCTTTGTTATTCCCTCAGAAACTAGAAATAATTCTACCTAGAGTTGAACAAAAGATGACACCATTCCAGGAGACTAAGAAATAAAAAATCTGCATCACAATAAGCTGAAACCTGAAATGTAATACTTGGACATATTTACATGAATAGCACACATTGTAGTAATCAATAGGGAACAAGTAGATGAATCTGTGTTACAGCAATGATCGCACCTGAATGATAAGAGAGAATGTAGAAAATGGCTTCGGACACTTCCTGGCATGGGAAAGCCTGCCTGACTGGTTCTCCCTCTTTCTTTTCATCTTGAGTTCCCCTCCTCTCAGTCCTTTTAGCTTCCTGCTGGCTTCCCAAAGCAACACTGACTGCTTCCCTCCAAGCATAAATCTTCTAAATGCCTTTCTGTGGTAGAGAATAAAAAGCCTTTGACACAAGCACACATGTTCTGTGCTTTCTGGTCTGTGAATTGTAAGCATCTCCATCTTGATGCTCTCAGAGGGAAACTGAAGCCAGCTGTCAGTGGGATTTGGGGTTGTTCTTTAGACAATGCAATTTTTCTTCCTGCACAAACCCATCGCATCAGCTCTGTAGTGTGTTGTCTTTGCAAGGAAAATATTTGTTAGAATCCACTTATTGTGATTTCTCCTCCTATATATTAATTTGCAGGTTCTATATCTTCATATACGTAAAACAATGCAGTATGTATTACTGTGTCTCGGTACTTTTCCCATAGTAAACTGTGAGATTTGTCAATGCTATTTCTTGTATGCAGTTCATTACATTTTATGGCAGGGTGTTATTCTATTCTGTGACTGTATCACAATTTGTTTATATAATTTTCTGATAGATATATGGGTTATTTCTGATTTAGGGTTATTAGGGATAAAGTTGCTATGAATATTTTTATACAAGGTTTTCGGTGGACATATTGTTTCACTTACCTTAAGGAAGTACCCAGAAACATTGCTCTGATTGTTTGGAAGGTGGCCGGATCATAGTGTGCTGTTAGGAGGTGAAACCTGGTGAAACCTGTTAGGAGATGAAACCTGGTTCAGCTAGGATGTGACCCAGAAGGGTGTGTTCTTGGCTCCACCTCCTTCCTCTCTCTCTGTCTTTGGCTCTGTGGCTTGAGAGACTTTCTCTACCATTCCCCTCTGCCATACGATTTCTGCTTTGGAGCTAACCAACCATGGACTAAATCTTCTGAAAAACACACAACAAAACTCTTCTCCTTTAACTAGTAGTTGTTGGTTATCTTGGTCCAGCCACAGGAAGGTAACTAATACAAGTAGAAATTTTGAATCAGAGGGCTGACAAATGTTTAGCTTTACAAGAAACTGACAAATGGATTTCCAAAATGATGATATTATATTTTATACTTCTACCAGCAATAAGACCAGTGGTTGCCCTACATCTTCATCAATATTTTATGTGAAAAAAAATTTTTTATATTCTAGCCAAGCTAATAGGTTTTCTAATTTCATTTGTTTGTTTATATAAGGTCTTACTAAGAGGCCTGGGCTGGCCTGGACACTGCGTCCTGGTCTAGTCTCCTAAGTGCTGAAATTACAAGCTTATGCTTCCAAACCCAGCTTAGCATCTTGAATTTAAATATTTCTAATTGTCCAAATTATTACTGCTTCTGGATTTTATTCTTACAATTTTGTTGGCCAATGAATGAAAATATAAGAGGTGTATTTTTTTCTTTAAAATGATGTAACATATATTAATCATAAATGGAAAGATTGATTAACTGGACTTAATTATGGTTAAAAACTTCTGTTAATCAAAAAACACATTTAGGATAGAAGAAGCAGCAAGCCACACACAGAAAAATATTTTTACCAAAAAAAAAAAAAAAGACTAATCATATCCAGAATATGTAAAGAACACCTACAAATAAATATGAAAAAGACAATAAATTTTTAAAAAGACGATAAATCTGGAAATGGAGAACAAGGCACTCTGCAAAAGGAATATCCAAATGCCCAATTAGCACATGAAAAGGTGCACAAATTTTTTGATCATCAGGAAAGGCGATTTTATTTATTTATCTATCTATCTATTTATTTATTTATTTATTTATTTTTTGAGACACGGTCTCGCTTTGTAGTTCAGGCTGGCCCTGAGCTCAGCCTCCAACTCACATCACAGCAATCCTCCTGCCTCTGCCTCCCGAGTGCTGGGATTACAGGCATGAGCCACCACACCCGGCACTGTGGTATGTAGTACTGGTTGCTGCTGGGGTTAGTCTCCATGCCCAGTATTATTATGTGGTTACCGGGGATCGAATCCGGGTCCTTGCGCTTGCAAGACAGACTCCAGAACCACTGAGCTAAATCCCCGGCCCAAAAAAGCAAATTTATGTGGGGTCCCCTGAGGCTAAACAATGCCGGCTCCATAAAGGAAGTTCAAGGCAGCAGGTACACAGCGGGCCCCTCCGGGCCGGCTGCCCCCTATAAGGCTGGTTTGGGGTGGTTGAGAACAAGGAAGTGGGGCTATATATAAGTGCTGAGAGTGCTGGCAATAAAGGCTTCTCCACCATTTCGTCTCCACGTGATGACCCCTGCCCGTGGTTCACTGCCAGATGAGAGGCCCTCGGAAATGGGACCTGACAAATTTAAATAATAATGAGCAGAACAGTAAAATTAGTAAGACTCTCAATACCAAGAGATGACAAAAACAGGGACCATTTGAAGCTTTCACATATACTATCAGTGAGAATATAAATTGGTAAAACTATGTTGAAACAGAAGTAGTACCTACTTAAGCTAAACAAGTGCCTACCTAGGATAAATATTACCTAGAAACTCAACTGTGAGGTATACAATGAAGAAATATATATATTTCATATTCCAAAGGTATGTATGAACTTGATCAAAGTAACCATATTCATACTGAACCAAAATGGAAACAATTGAAAGGCCGATCAATATGAGGGAGATATATAAATTGTGATAAAGTCACATAATAGAATACCACACTGTGACACAAAAAGAATGAACCACAGCAACATGCATGGCATAAATGGCTGTTGTGGACTTAGTGATATATGGAAGAAGCTACACCCAAAATAATATGTACTATATATTTTCCTTTATATGATGTTCATATAGTGATTGATAACCATCAATAATATCATCATCATCATAACTCTCGAGAGGGTTTTGACTATAAAAGAGGCATGAAGTGATCTTCCAGGGTACTGAAATATACTATATTTTAATATGATTCACAAAATTTATGAGTTACAGTGTGGAGATTCCTCAAAAAGCTAGGATTGGAGGTCCCATTTGACTGGGCCATTGCTCTGCTAGGTATATACACAAAGGAATTAAGATTCATATCACAGCAACATATGTGCACCCATGTTTATAGCAGCTCAGCTTGTGATTGCTAAATCCTGGAAACAACCCAAATGTCCATCAGCTGGAGACTGGATAGAGAAGATGTGGTTCTTTTATAGGATGGAGTATTACTCTGCCATTAAAAATGATAAGATTGAGTCATTCATACTCAAATGGATGTACCTTGAGGACATCCTCATAAGTGAAATAAACAGGTCACAGATGTGTAAATATCGTATCTTTTCTCTGGTATGAGAAAATGAAGTTGTAAATGAGTTGTAGTATGTATAGTTGATATTGTGAAATAGAAAATTGTGAAATAGTAAGAGAGTGTAGGGGTAAATAATGAGGGGAAAATGAATGTGGTAACAATAAAGAAAAAAAGAAACAAAAATTATGTATTTAGGGGGTGGGGGGTTGCAGGGTGGGGGGAAAAGGGAAAAAATGAGAATCAAGTCATGTCATTTTCTAGTACAAACTCTCAATGTTGAATGCGATGATGATATGTATTCATAATGTACCAATAAATATTAAATTAAAAATTATGATTTATAGACATGATTAATGTACTTTATAGCATACTTCATTTTTTAAATGAAGAAGAAATTACAATACACATATTTGAGAATTAAAAGCTCATAGTAAAGAACTGGTCTCCTAAAATACATAAAACTCAGAATAATTAAGTGCTATAATTCCCTCCTCAAAGAAACAATTATTCGTCCATTTCCTGAATTGAGATGGAAAATATCCTGAATGGATGGTGTCTAGTTTGTAAACCACTGCCCAGAGACCTGATTCTTGGGATCTTTTCAAGATGGCTTATTAGCTCTGATGTGTCATGACCTCATTTGGAAGGATTAGAAGCTCCTCTGTGTCATTAGCATTCCAATATTGGATTATAACCCCCAAATTAACTCATATTTTTCTGGTCACTTGGTTTCTTTCACCAATATAAATTTGGAGAAAATTGCATTATAAACCACGCTTATGAGCTGTATCCACAATATTGAGATGCCAGCCCTGAAAGAAAATGGAAACCTTCTCAAGCACCCTGGCCAGAAAATATGGTTTGTAGCAACATGATATGATGGGCATCGAGGCATGCATGTGTTTGTGTGTACGTAGGTAGGTGTGTGCACAAATATACATGCATGTGAAAATAATTTTGTTTCTGATTTCTCAAGAACAAATAAGAGCAAAAACAATCTTCACAGCTTTACTCAATTTTGTTCATATCACTGCCTATAATTTCCCATGCAGTATATTAATAGTATTGAAAAAGAACATACATTGGTCAGGGGGTGAAGCGATAGGGGAAGGGGCAGGAACAAAGTCTATTGGAGTAGCAAGAAAACCTTTTGATGGACTAAAATGCCAATAAAGGGATTATGATTTTTAAATTACAAAACTCAGCTAGGAGACTGAATAAGTCATTTTTTTTCCTAGAAGAAAATCTAAGAGCAAATGAATTTCACATGCATAACAAAATTTCAAAATGGCTTTTTAAAAATGTAAATTGTCCTTTTCCTATCACCACGGTAGCCAATTCTGCTCACATTCAAGTATTCACTCAAGTTTACAATGTAAATCCTTCTCCTGGAGTAAATGTAATAATCGAAACAATTTCCATATGTACTCATTAAACCCAGGTATTTGTCTAGAATATTATAGAATCTACTGATGAAATATTCATTAGCTAGGAAGAAATCTTCCTTCATTTAAAAACTATATTATCCTTTGACTTCTGACAGCTGACTTGTAGCACAATTTTCTTTGAGGTACCTGAATAGAGAATACAATATTGGTATACTTGTCTGACATGCAAAACATAAAGGTGAATTATCTTACATGAGACTTACATCCATGCTCCCAGGCTTTCCAAATGGAATGGTCAGCCATATGCAGGAGTGCTCACTTAGGTTATTCTACCATGAGCATGCTACATGAGCCCTCTCTTATCTAGTGAAATTCATAAAGGTAAGGCTACCACTCTGCATGACAGAGTGCATTGGTCAACTTTCGTGTTGCTTCCACAATTTGCAGGAGAATAGACTTAATTTGGCTCGTGGTTTTAGTCCATGGTTAACTAGATTCAAGACAGAAACATCATGATGGAAAGGCAAGGTGGAGAAAAGGTTCATGATAGTCACAGCAGAGGAACAGCACCAGAAAATGAGCAAGGGACTGTCTTGCTCATGATCATGCCTCCATGACCCACCCAGATGCACTCAAAAGGGTGCTCCATAAATTTCCCAGGCAGCTCCTGAACCAATCAAGTTTAACTGTCACACACACACACACACACACACACACACACACACACACACACACACACAAAACAGTGATGTTGATCAACTGTTTATTTTAAGCAACTGGGTTAAAATTTATTTATGAAACTGTCTAAAGGTAGAGAAATTTATGAGGGGAAAAATGTACCACATAATCTCCAAATAATTCCTCAAAACTGCAAAAAAATAATATCTACTAATTGAAAGAACCTTCCTTCCTAGATTGGCCATTACCACGTATTTTGAAAGAAACATGTTTTGGTTTTATTGTTTTTAAAAGACAGTGTTTTGCTGTGTTAGCCAGGATAGCCTTGAATTTGCGGTGTAGCCCAGTTTGGCCTCAAATGCACAATCCTCCTACCTCAGCCCACCTGAGCGCTGGGATTATATGCATATATTGACTGTTGTTAATAGTTTTCAACAGATCTTAAAGTTATTTTCATTCTCTTTCTGTTTTTGTGTAGAAAGGTTCTCAAGTGATGTTTGGAGGAAGGTTCACTGAGGACATTCTGGGATGTTAAAGTATAGTGGCAGATTATATGATGTCACAAAGAAATTGGTTTTTAAGATTTTGAAAATATTTATGCTATACCTTGTCCAGCTCAGAAGTAGAGGAAATTTCATTAATGGTCTGAGTGTCCAAAGGACACATCTTATCAGTTGGGAATGCAACAGTAAAGCACAAAGCAGGTATATACTTCTGTCCGCAGTCTCAAGGGTACATGAATCGTCACAACATCCTCAGCATTGCTGTCTTCCAACCTAATTTCCGAATGCAGTTTTTCATTCTAACAGGTTAATGGATTGCTAATGGAAGCTTTCTTTAGAGCCCTAGCTTCTCCTCAATGTTATATCAGCCTTCTTAGATTATAAAAAAAAATGTTGACTGTAGATAGGGGAGAGGAGAGCTTAGAATGACCATAAGATCATCAGTCATGATTCATAAAGGTTCCTGTTGAGTCATCCCCTATCTGACAGAATCACCACTAGAACAAGAACACAGTTTGCTACTTTCATCTGTGAGTCAGTCATCTTGGGGGTCTTGCTAACAACAGAAGAGCCAAGAAGTAGGATGTAGAACCAAGCTCTTTCAAGATCCTCAGGTTTTCTTTCCTGTCCCACTTCCCAAACCCAGGGAAACTAATTTCTAGCCCGAGAGACAAAAGAAACCTATTTTCTCTGCTTTTCCAAAACTCTGCATTTAACTGAAAACCCATAGAAACTTCATTTTTTATAACAAATCAGTATATCCTCAAGATATCATAGAAATCCTGAGGAATTATACTTTTAGAGAATTGAAGTTAGAAAACTGTATGAACTATTTTATTTTTCAACTCTTTCCATATACATCACCAAAGAAATGAATCCACACTGCATATCTGATTGATGACTGAGGAGAAAGAATGGAAATTTTAAAATAAAAATGTTGTAAGTTAACATGTAGAAATATTATCCATCCAGAATTACATGGATTAACTGATGTGTTTTTCTCAGTTCAATGATAAGCACCATTAGGGTTGGAGTCACATCAAGGCTTTGATTGATGAGTTCTCCATCTGGGATACAACTGGGGATCAAGGAATACGTGAAAAGATGAATGAGTGAATGAATGAATGAGTGAATGACATTTCATACATTGAACTTCCTACTTACCCTGTCTTATACCACAGCGCAAATTCGCTCTGTCGTCTCTGCTGGCCCAGTATGTCTTTTATACCTTACATGAGCCACCTAATTAGTACTAAATTCATCTTTTAATGCCTAAAGCCATGAGGGTCACAATGTAATCTGTTTCCATCACTGCTCCCTCAGGAGTCCTCTTGTCTAGTTCAAGACAGGGCTCATTCCCATATGCCATTAAAGAGCCACACAAGCATGGACCAAAGGAACATTTTACCTGTGAAATCTCTGAGCAAACAGAGATCACAGGAGACTATGTCAGACAGAAGATTCTGCAAGGAAGAAACTGAGGCAAGATAGACCACAAGTATCTGTAGCAGGCAGAAAGGCAAGAGGAGAAAAGCCTAAGGAAAAGTGCAGAGTGTATAGGACACAGTGTATCTGAGGGCAAAAATTCTCGGTCATCTTTTTAAAAAGATGGAAGGGAGCAATAGTATATGGTGACCAGCTTAAGTAGCAAGAAGATGTACTTGGACATGATTAAAGGATCACAGCAGAACTTTGGACATTTGGTCATCGAATACCCACAACTATCACAATGGGAGATCCTACTATGACATCTAAGTCTCATGTATTTGAGAGTTAAAAGTATAACTTTTGGTAAAAGAAATTATTTCTAATTTTCCTTACTGTATCTGCTTCATAAGAAGTACTACAGCAAGACTGAAAAGAGATACTATCTCATTTTTTATCAGTCTTTAAATTTTCAGTGAGGTAACACGGACTCCAACTGCAGCTGTGCACGGACTCCAAATGCAACTGCAGCTGTGTAATGTTGGGCAAGCCACTTAGTTTTTTGGGGTTCAGTTTTCTCAACTGTAAAATGCAAAGCTTAAATTAAAAATATTCAATTCTCTCAGCATCCTTAAGCATAGTTGATTATAGGTCCAACTAAGAAATCAAATGGCAAAAGATTTTCTAAAAGAAATGAAGCCTAAGAGGATTTTAACAAGAAAATAAATACCAGCAAGCAAGAATGGTGAAAGGGTCAATGAATCTTCACTTAATTTCCAGGGTGACACATCCATGAAATTGCATTGTGGGCTATAACTTCTATTTTCTTTTTTCTTTTTTTTTTTTTAGGTTTTTTGAGACAGGGTCTCGCTTTGTAGTTGAGGCTGGCCCTGAGCTCAGCCTCCAATTCACATCACAGCAATCCTCCTGCCCCTGCCTCCCGAGTGCTGGGATTACAGGCGTGAGCCACCACGCCCGGCACTGTGGTATGTGGTGCTGGTTGCTGCTGGGCGTGAATCTCCATGCCCAGTATTGTATGTGGTTACCAGGGAATCAAACCCAGGTCCTTGAGCTTGCAAGACAGGCACCAGAACCACTGAGCTAAATCCCCAGCCCTATAACTTCTATTTTCAACATAAATAAGGAAATATAAAAACAGATAAACTCTTTTTTAAAAATCTTTACTGGTACATTAAATATACACATCATGATTGCACTCCATAATGGGAATTTGTACCAGTATAAGACACAACTTAATTCTCATTTTTTTTTTTTTTTTGAGACAGGGTCTCGCTTTGTAGTTTAGGCTGGCCCTGACTCAGGCCCAGTATTGTATGTGGTTACTAGGGATTGAACCTGGGTCTTTGCACTTGCAAGACACTGGGCGGGAACCACTGAGCTAAATCCCCGGCCCAAACAGATTAACTCTTAATAGGAGAAGAGGTATGGTGAGGGACTAGGCACTCTCCACTCTTGCTGTAGACTAAATATGCTCTCAGAGACCTGGATTTGCTGCTGTGACTTCCACTCAACTGGGCAGTCAGTGGCAACCTAGCAAAAGTTTCAAATTAGCTGAAATCAATCAGAACATTTGAGACAGACTGAAATCTTTTCACTGAATGTCATTCAGATGATTCTCTGTCCACTGTCCTTGGGACAGGGATAGGAGAGTGAGGAAGAGAAAGGGTTTGAAAGTCAGTTTCCAAAATTCATTAATAAAGCCAACCACTCCAGACAGTTTTTCTGAATGTTCAAGTGCTTGTCTTTACTAGACCATCCAGGACACAGATCATGTATATGTAGCCCCCTCTAGATTTTTATCCCATTCAGTGTTTTTATTAATAAGAAAAAAGTAAAAGGTTCAGATGGGAAAAGGAAACATTTTGCACTCTACTGTTTAAGGAAAACCATGCACCTCAAAACTAAAAGGACTCCCCAATATAATGAACAATATTTAATAATGTAATATCTAATGCAGTATAGGCCAGTGTAAGTGTGTGTGTATGTGTATGTGTATACTTATGTGCAGCAAGTCAGTCCCAGAAGTAAGAGATACTTATTAACATCCAGTGAATATCAATGAGAAGTTTGCAATTCAGTGGAACCCTATTCATTTTATAGATCAGAAAACTGAGTACTAAGCAGCAAAATAACTCAGCCAGTAGCTTACTGTTAGTTACTGTCACTTGCCTGAAGCCTACATGTCCTATGGAGGCAGTTTCCAAAGTGACTCCTAATTACACCTCTTGCTGTGCATGCCCTTGTGTAATGCCTCTCCTCGCATGTGGATGGGACCTAGGGACTAATGAGCAAAATATGACATAAGTAATATGACGTCACTTTGGTGATTAGGTTCTAAAGGACTGTGACTTTCATCTTATTAGAACCTTCTCTCTCTCTCTCTCTCTCTCTCTCTCTCTCTCTCTCTCTCCCTCTTCCTGTTTGCTCCCTTTGATGAAGCTAGCTGCCACATTGAAGACTGAGATGCTCCCATGAGAAGAAACTGTAGGCTTCTCTGGTGAACAGCCAAGGAAAAACAGGCCCTCAATCTGACAGCCGATGAACAGTTTAATCTTGCCAACAACCAAGCCATCAAACTAAGAAGCCAGAAATCATGGAAATAATTATAGTCTCAGTCATGTGACCCTGTAGAGACCCTGAGCCAAAGACCCAGCTAAGCCTTGCCAGTATTCCTGACTCAGAGAGATTATGAGGTTAAAAATATCTGCTAAGTTTGGAGGAAAATACATAAATGTGTAGTATACTCCCAGCCTAGGCAAGCACTTTCTGCTCTACAGCAGAGAGAAGTCACGTTCATCTTTGCCTAAACGAAAATTGTGCCTGTGCTTGTTTTTGGTAGCAACACCAGGTGGTTTTCACTGCTGACTTTGGCAAAGAAAAAATATTGAAATGACATTCTCAAGTAAAGCTCAGGTGTGTGACTAAAACAAACAGAAACAATCAGTTGCTACCTCTGCAGTGACTTCAGACTTTTGTGGAGCAGGTTTGAGTTATCTCCAGCTGCCCCTTAAACATTTCATCAGTAAATGCACAGCAACAGTCTTGCTCCTGGTGATGTTCACAGTGAAAACAAACATCCAGGATTGATTTTTTTCTCCAGTAGGATGAATGATCCATGTTCCTTAGCAGTAAAGGCCAGTGTTTGTGTAGGTGTATACATGTGTATGGTACACATCTTTCTCACATGTGCAACATAGAAAGCATTATGAAATGCTAAAATCTGTGTTCTGTTCTCAAAGAGTTTGATGAGTAAATACACTACGGTATAAATTAAAACAATAAAATATTTCCAGGGGTAGTTATTGTATCACTGGGTAGTCAACAATGAATTCATTCATCCATTCACTTGCTTATTCAACAAATACTTATTAAGCATCTGTGGTGTATCAGGTCATGTTTGAGGTCCAGGAAACCTAGCAATGGCCACATTCTCTGGCACCAAGGAGCTTGTTATCTAGAGTAATGTAGATAAGAAACAGGGCAAAAGGCCTGAGGACCAGTGAAATAGATTAGAAGACACAGAAAACAACTCCACTTCATCTTTGACAAAGGAATCAAACATTCTCAGTGGAGGAAAGACAGCCACTTCAGCAAATGGTGCTGGAAAAATTGGCCATTAACCTGCTGAAGACTAAAGCTGGACCTATCTCTTTCACCGGGTACTAAATTAAAATCAAAGTGGATTAGACACCTAAACATTAAAACAGAAACACTAAGCCTACTGGAAAACAGGTTAAGGAGAACTCTTGGAGACACTGGCTTAGGGAAGGACTTTATGAACAAAACCTCTGTAACATGAGAACTAGCAGAAGGAATCAATAAATGGGGTCTCATCCTATTAAAAAGCTTCTGCACAGCAAAAGAAACCACAGGCAAAGTGAAAAGACAACCAACAATATGGGAGAAATATTTTACCAGCTATTCCTCAGATAAAAGGCTACTATCTAGAATATATAAAGAGCTTTAAAAAATCAACTCTCCCAAATTTAAAGACCCAGTTAAAAAATGGGGATTTGAAATGAACAGATACTTTTCAGAGGAAGAAGTAAGAGCAGCTAAGAAGTATATGAAGAAATGCTCAACATCGTTGATCATTCGAGAGACGCAGATGAAAACAACAGTAAGATTTTATCTCACTCCACAAAGAATGGCTGCTATCTCAAAATTAGCCAGCAACAAATGTTGGTGAGGCTGTGGAGAAAAAGGAACGCTTCTCTCCTGTTGGTGGGAATGCAGACTCATACAGACTCTGTGGATATCAGTGTGGAGATTCCTCAAAAAACTAGGATTGGAGGTCCCATTTGACCAGGCCATTGTTCTGCTAGGTATATACACAAAGGAATTAAAAGATTCATATCACAGTGACATATGTGCACCCATGTTTATAGCAGCTCAGTTTGTGATTGCTACATCTTGGAAACAACCAAAATGTCCATCAACTGGAGACTGGATAAAGAAGATATGGTTCTTTTATAGAATGGAGTATTAATCTTCCGTAAAGAATGACAAGTTTGAATCATTCATACTCAAATCGATGTACATTGAGGACCTACTCATAAATGAAATAAATAGGTAACAAATGTGTAAATAACATATCTTTTCTCTGATATGAGAAATTGAAAATGTAGATGAGTTTTAGAATATATGTTAGATATTATAAAATAGTAAATATTCAGAGAGAAATGTGGGTAGGGGTGGGTAACGAGAAGAAAGAAAAAATTGTGATGATAACAGAAAAAGGGAAATAAAGCTTATGTATATAGAGGTTATGGGATTGTAGAGTGGGTAGGGGAATGGGAGAAAATGAAAATCAAGTCATGTCATATACTGGTACAAATTGTCAATGTTCCGTGTGATCATGGTATGTGTATAAAATGTACCTATTACATAATAAAATTAATCTTAGAAAAGAAACAGGGGCTCTTCTTATCACACACCTAAAGCATGATCAAAATAACCACTGATTCTTTGGATTGTTATAGCCTTTCTGAAAAATAAACAATCTCACTGAAATTCATGGGACATTGATTCTGATCTTTCTGGATGAAATTTTGGGTCATATTGTGTAGGACGCCTTTAGCCATTCTGCCCATACTAGTCTGAAAGACACACAGTGCCATTCACATTAGTCCTATCAGCCCTCTTACTCCATTTGTGAATATGCTGCTCTCTTGGCTCTAACCTCAGATCCTATGTAAGAGAGGCTTTCTTGGCCCCCAAGTGACTGGGCCACCTACTAACACATTTATCTTAATCAAGAATAGATTATTACCTCCCTTTATTCCAAGAGGTCTTTTGAATACTCAAGTCTCAGTACAAATTTTACCAAGTCCTATTCAGATAAAGGTCAGTATTTTGTTGTATCTGCCATACTCCTAGCATCTACCCCTGTGAAAACAAACAAGGGATACAAGAAACCAAACAAGATCACTCATTGGTTATCATGTGGATGACTGGTTCACACATAATGATGAAGTTTCTTTTAGTTTCAGAGAAATCCCACAGAAGTTAGTATTTAATAAATGTAGTAAAAACCAGAAGTACTATGAAGACATTGGTGAGTAAGGTCATTCAAATCAGCTTGCTAGAGGTTTAAACTTCTCATCAAAAACAAAATCATCATGTATTTGCCTCATAAACCTGCTACCTATAGGCCCATGAATTCCTGGGTTTCTCTCTAGTCTTTCCTCTTTCAGAATCACTTTGCACAACACATATCTTGCTATTGAATATTAACATTCAGCTCTCCCCAGCACACTGTTAGTTTATTATGAATCTTCCATTTATTCAAGTGAGTTACGTCAATGAAGGTATCCTGTGGAAAGCCAGCTTCTTAGGTACTACAAGCACTAGGTTCTCATTGATTTCAGCTTCATAAGTGTCACTGATAGCACTTGTATCAATGCACAGAAAAGGTAGAGCAGGGAACAAATCTTTTCATAGGTCCGAAGCCAGACCCTAGTCACCAGGTGATGACTGGAGTAAAAGGGATCCTCAGAACAGAAACAAATCTAGCACAAGTACAAAACTCTTTCCTCTTCTTTGCTCTGTCCTTAAAATTTCATTGAAATATTACATTCTGAAAAATAGCATTATATCTTCATCATGATTGTCACACACTGGAGACATCCACGTGATCAGCTTCCAAAATGTCAGAGCAAAAGCCTCTTCCATTCTCATCTACTTCCTCACCCCTACCTCAGGGTTAAACTTCATCTTGACTTCTAACATTGTGGATTTGTTTTGCCTGTTTCTGAATCAACTGGAATCATACTCAACAAACTCTGTCATTATGCATCATGTTTCTGAGTTCATCTGTGGTGTAGTATGCAGTGGTCATAGCATTCTATTGAGTGAGTATGTACCAATTTATCCTTCTCTCTGTGAATGACTATGTTGTTTGATTCATCTGTGCCTATTTCTAATATTGAAATGATTCTTCTGCATACCTTGTAGTAAAACATATGTGCACATTTCTGTTGAAAATATAAGGATTGAAATTGTGAAAGGTAACCAAATAACTGGCTTTTGTAATGTTACTAAAGATTTTTTCAAATCGATTCCATGAATTTATATTCTCACCAATAGTGTATGTGTGAGTTCCAGTTTTCCAAATCCTGGTCAGCATCTGGGGCTTCCTATTTATTCACTCTTTTGGAGAGCCATTCTAGATGATTTTGAAATTGTTTCCAATGAGATTGGTTGTGTTCAGGGTGGTGTGGCCATAGGCAAAAAAATCATTTCATAATTAAATTATGATTAGGACTATCTAAGATGCAATCTCTTCTTGCCCATGAGCTATCTGTGGCATACAGAAATGTAACTCCAGTTTGTCTCCAGTCACAAATTGAGACCTCAATGGGCCAGTGATACTGTGACACTTGAGGGAAAGAGTACATCGGCTGAAGACATCCTGGTTCATTGAAAGCTAGAAGTAATAAATAAAAAGGTTTCACCTGGGGAAGGACAGACTCCTTTTTAGCCTGCTATCTCATTCCTCCTACTATTGTAAGAATGCTTTGTTCATCTCATTGTGTTCATCAACCTAAGACCCTCATCGACCTAAAATATTCATCCATAGAGGATTATTGCTGCCCCGAGTCACCTGATACTCCCTCTTATTATTGTATGCACCCAATAAATAGTGGCTATCTTGAAGAGTTTTTGTTTTTGCCCACTTTGAAGCACTGACCTCCCGAACTCTATGCATTATGACATTATGCAAGTCACTGTTATCTTTCTTTAGTCCTCATCATTCTCCTTTCTAGTCAAATTGGAGGACTGATCGGCCTCTGATAAATTGTAGTCGATGTGATATATATAGATAGCAAGGTTATGTTTTAAAAGTAATGAAAATAATGATTTTTCCCCATGTCTTTGAGTGAAGTGTGGTTCCAATTGTGTGCTTTTCTCTACTTCCTGACATAACACCTAGATGTCTCTTTCTTTCTGTTTGAGAAATCTACCATTGAACCACCAGTGCTCCAGCTTTTCTTCCTGTTTGAGAATTGAATAACAAACACAGGTTTTGAAGTTCAGCCGAAGTTTTCAAGTACCAGCTCAGCTATCACTCCTGCTGTGATATCAAGGGTAACTTACATGTGAGCTTAGGCTTCTATCATGTAAATCAAAAACACATTGTTTGCAAGATCTTTATAGGTGCTCAAGTGAGATGATGATGACATGGATCAAGTACTCCATCTGTAGCAGTTGCACAACCAATATTATTCTTCTCCACTTAGCACAGGCTACTCAATAAAGACCTCACTGGACTTCAGATAATACTCAGTTGTCTCTGGACTACCCTACATCTGAGAGACTGTAGAGTTTCTTGTTTCTGCCATACTCTCACCAGGAATGAGCTCTTGGCTTCTCCCTCTTTTGGTGCTATCCACTCCAAAATCTGAATCTCAAAAGCCAATGATGATGCTTAGTGCATCTGTGTATGGTGGGAATTTGAAGTCCAACCTGGAGAGATGCCAGCAGGCCATATCCCTTGTCCCTGATGCCCTACAGCCTTGGATTGACTTCTTCCTCTCTTTGCCCTCCCCATTTTACCTGGTTTACTGCTGTTAGACAACAACCAAACTAATTAAAAGTTTAACTCCATAACTATATTTGGTCTCCTATAAAATCTTCATAGATATAATTAAAAATCATCATAGGTAATTATCCCAGCCTCTAAACAGCAAATCAAGATTATTCAAGCTCCTGCCTCTGATAATTTCTTAGTATAAATTCAGATGCCAAGTAAAAATGGTCGATTTTGAGTTCTAAACAGCAAAGCAACTTGAAACTCTACATAAGGAATGTCTTTTTTCTCTGCTAGATATATCTGTCACTTTAGAATTCACTCAAGGCAAATGTTGTAATCATTATTTTTCTTCCTTTCTTCTTCAACTCTATTCACTGACTGTGTCCTATCTGAAAAAACATAGTTCAAGGTTTGTGACAGTCAGAAGATCTGGATTTTTTCAGGCTTTGCCACTAATTAACATTGGATCTTAGATATTGTCAGTCATAAGAGCCACCATTATTTATATGACCCTGAGAAATAAAAAGTTTTTCAAATTAAATTATGACACCATGCTTCCTAAGTACTTAGAAATTTAATTGTACGACTTAAAGGAACTCTTTAGACTCACTTCAACACAGATTTTAATCATGATTCATTTTATTGCATATATCAAAAGAGAAATGTGAATGTAATAAATTGAGTTGGTTCCTAGAGATTTTTCAAATTCATTGTCCAACTTTATTCATTTTTGAATACAAAATTTCTAAAATGATGTCTCATTTTCCTATGTGTGCCCTCTCATAGGGCACATCCACTCTTGTCCTCTGAGCTGGTTAGAGTCCAGCTGGTGTACTATTTCCCAGGATGGTGCTCTACTGCATTCAGATTTTCTCCCCATTGTTAACCCTCATCCCATAAATGAATGGCACGTGCAAGTGGCACTTTCTTCTTGTTTTTTTACACTCTCTCTCTTGGTGCAAAAACACAAATGACACAATGGAGCAAAATTTCACCTATCAGTGGAAATTCTTCCCTAGAGCCCCAAAAGAACTTGGTCATCACATTGAAAGGAAATGTGACATTGTCATCAGCCCTTCAGTGACAAGTATCTCTTTCACTTATATATATCAAATTGACAACCCATTTCTCTACTTCTTTGCATTCTCTTTACCTTAATGTATAATAACAAATTATTTAAATGCAGCATGTACAGTAATAACAGTGTGTGATGTCAGTTGAAATATAACATGAACACAAATCAAGCCGGTGCCCATTCATGGAATAACTACATGACAGTAATAGAAAGGCACTGCCAACCACTAGAAACATCTTGATTTCAGAAACGTCAAAATGGGAAAGAGGAGGCATATATCAAAGCTGATGACACACGTGGATTGCAAATGAAGTCAAGAATGTGCCTTTATTAGTACTGTTAAGCCTCAGTTCTGATACTGATTTCCTCTTTTCCTAGTGTGGGATCATTAGCTGCAAAACAAAACCGAGGAAGAAATCTTAGGATTCTGCCTACACCTTGCATAATTTAGGGAAAACTGTTCCATGTGGCCATGTTTAGAACTGCTGCCTCTGTAAAGCAGCAAGCGTTTAAATCCAGCTCAGTCCTAAGCATAGTTTAGGGAGCTTGATGTGACTCAAGATGCCTCATTTTAGGACTTGCTTCTCCATGTCCCTTTCTTTATTAAAAAAAAAAAAAAGTGCATCAACAAAATCGTTCTCTTAGCGAAAAACCTGAATTTTCACTAATGAAATCTAAAATCATTCAAAATGCTTTTCTTCCAAGATCATGTGCATTTTAAAAAGAACTTTGAAAAACAGAATGAAGGCTTGAGAACCCAGAAGAATTAATGTTCTGAAAAGGATATGTGTGGGGTGATGTTTTTGTTGTCTTGCCAGGGTAGTGCTCTGAACTGGAGATTGAAGAAGGACTTTATGATTAAAAAGAACAAGAAAACACTTATTGACAGCCTCAAAATATAAGACTATTCCCGTCACGCCAGATCCAGACGTCCAAATTTTCCTGACATTGGTTTCTTATGAAGTTTTGCTTTGTTGTTTGTCTGTTTGTTTGACACAGAATCTTACTGTGTAGTCCAGAGTGGCCGAAACTCACCATCTTTCTGCCTCAGCCTCCATCGTAGCTGGCATTACAGGCATGTACCACATCACCTAGCGCTTATTTTTTAAGTAATAAAGCTAGTTGAAGTGATTTCTAACACCCTTTTCTGCTCACCCATGGTACAGTGGAAAGAGAACTGGGGAAGAAAACAGGGTGACTGAGTTCTGATCCCAAATCTGCCATCGCCTACTTACACAACCTTATATGGTACAAGTTACATAATCTCTCTGAACCTGAATTGTCACAGGAGAAACTGGAGAAAATTATGCCTAAAATTCTATCTAGCTCTATGTTCTTTTGGTAGCTTCCATCTGCAAGTGAGCATGTTATTTCTACTCTGGAAAAACTTATTCAGACATATATATCACAAGTTATTTCAGCTCAGAAAAAGAATTGAGAAAGATAGGAAACAAATAAGTGGAAGCTAGTTTTAGATTCTTTTGATGAGTGTTAAAGAAAGAGGAAACTTTAAAAGTATACAATATAAAGAGGTTGTGGACCCCAAATAATTTCAAAATAATGTATAATCTTAATGTGAAAGCATTTTAATAAATGGTATTGGGAAGAAAATAAATGGCTATGATGCTAACAAAGGAGTCTATAGTGTGTTTGATCAACACCCACTATGAAAAATTAAATGAAAACCTCTAGGTGACAGAGTGTTGAAGGCTTCGAAAAGGTAGCAGCATGAAGTCCACTATGACAACAGACACAGGACAATTCCTTTGGAGTGTGGAGTTTTCAGGCAGAAAGAAATGATAACAAGCTCTACGAACACAGCTCCCATCATGCACTAGGGACAGCTCTACCACATGTACATGAGAAGCATTGTTAAGTTCTTTTTTCTTTTTTTTTTCTTTTTTTTTAAAATTATCTTTATTGGTACATTACATATACACATCATGATTGCACTCCATAATGGGGATTTGTACCAGTATAAGACACAACTTAATTCTCATTTTTTCCCATAGCCCTAGCCACCCTACCACCCCCCATATACATAAAATTTGTTTCCTTACTTTTTTGTTACAATTGTTAAGTTCTTGAGTACTTTGATAACATGGCCAATAGTTGTGACCAACCAACAACTGTAGTTGAAAGACTATGCCAAGGTTTCTACCAGGTATCCTTGAAAAGAATGAATAGGGTTTTTTTTAATGAAATTATTTTGGTTGACTGAAGAATATATTAATTCCAGCTGATGGTTCTTTGTGGTATTATGAAAGTAATATCAGCATAATAATTAGTTCAAGAAAGGACAAGGTGCGTCACTGTTAGTTATATATGAGGGTGTGATGTCGTGCTGTGACCCCAAGCAGGAGGAAAAGATTGGAACATAAAATTAACTTACGATATTTGCAGCTCTACAAGTAAAGGCCATGTTTTGATTATCTGTTTTCTCTCTTCGCCCATAAATTCACCCTTTGAGCAATACTCGGCTCACATACACAGCAATCTTCTCCTGATTAGTTTTCACCTTGCTTCCCCAAAGCCACATCAAAAAGGTACCAATTTAGATGATGAAGCCAGATCTAATGACCTCGCTGCATCACATCACACTCCAATCTGAATGAGCTGCATAGATTAAAAAAGCTAAAAAAGCAATTCCTTGGTGTGAGGTTTGCAACAAAGTGGCTTTTCTTTTAAATACATTTGAAATCTGCCAAGACTCCTCACAATGTTCGTTTGTTTCTGCTGTCTCCCTGAAATGATGACTCATTCTGTAGTCCCTTAGACAACACGTGGGCGAAACCTTCAGACAAATCAGAACAGGGCCCCAAAGTTTCAACAGTGATTTCAATTAAAAAGATAGATTGAGCTTCTCCATAATCTAGGCACTGGCATAGGAATATGAAGAAAAACAGGATGTACTAGTCATTTTTTTCCTGTATGATAAATAGCTTCAATGATCTCAATACCCTGCTACAATAAACATTGGTTTCATACTCATAGGTTTCTGAGTAGGCTGTCATTTCAGTGGTCTTGGCTGGCTACGTACATTTCATGTGTGCTTCATATTGTAGCATTGCATTAGTAAAAGCGATGGCTATCTGGAGGTTAGCACATCTAAAGCTTGCAGTAGCTGCTAGTTAGCAGTTCATTGCCTCTTAGCTACAAATTCACCCTTTGGCACCCGGTCTGCACAAACAGACTGGACTGTTAGCATTTCATAGATACGTATGTAGCTTAATTATATCAATAATTATTAGCACGTCCTCTACAGTATGTTGGACCACTGCAGAGACACTGGAGGAACACAGCAGGAAGGAAAGGAGTTTTTTCTTGGTTTCATTGAGCAATTGCACTTTTGTTTGTGTTCTTGAGTGCTGACTGTGTGTAGGCACAACTGGGAGAGCTCTTGGATCTGCTGTGTGGTGCTGGGCACCATCGCTTGGTGATGCCCCAGCCTGCCCCAGGCCCAGTGCCCTTCGTGACAGAGGATGCTGGACAGTTTCAGTGATAGCCCAGCTCTCTCTGCACACCCATCCAAGAGCCTTGGTTGGAGTGCGCCCCCTGGGTTGTCTATTGCAGCCTTGCCAGCAGAGACAATATGCATCCTAGGCTGGGTGAACTCTTGCCAGTGAGCAGGCTCCAGGTACCCTGCTTCTGTGCTCTTGTCCATCAGCCTTGGAGATCACATGACTGTGGCACAGCTCTGGCCAGGGAAACCCAGCAAGCTTTTCACCATCCAGTGGGCTGCAACCATGTTACCTCCAATCAGTGAAGTCTAAATCCATCCCTGAAGAGTAGTCCTTCCAAGTTTGTCCTTCCTTTATCTCTTAGTCCCTGTCTCTCTTTCTCAGTCTCTTTCTCTCTCATTATTGTTTCCTAGAGTTTCTTTTATGTCTTCAAATTAAACTTCTGAATAACAAATCTTACCCTTGTTTATCATTCTTTCCCTGGAGAGATCTCCAACACTGGCTTCCTAAACTCTTCATTCATTTCAGTTGAAGAAGGTATTTAAATTGGAACCCAAAGTCACTTCTCAGAGAATTACTTACCTAAGGAATCTCCCACATATACATGAGGTACATGTGCTATGAAACTCCTGTTTGACTATGTCTTGCTAGTCTGTCTTTTGTTACATAAGGCCCAACTATGAATGCAGAAGCGTATAAATGAAAATTATTTTCCTCCCCTACAGCAGTATATGGGAAGTGAATTTCTAGCACTAGATTCTCAAATGTGAATAAGAAATTACTTGCTTCAAAACACTCTAGATCTAATAGAAGACTAAATATAAACAATATGTGAGATGAGAAAGTTAAATACTAGACACGTACCCAAAGTATAGAGTTAACCAAAAGAAAATTTGGAGGAAGCTTTCAAGGGGAACACTCAGCATGATCAGAGCTCCAAAAGACCCTTATAAGCAGTAAGGTCATGAGTACCATGAGATGCAATGGGAAGGTCTAGGAGGGCCATAGGATCCACATCAGGACCTGACATCTGCATAGTGCTCCCACATTTCAAATTACAGTCACACTCACTGCCCCATTTAATTTTTAATGGACCCAGTACAGTTAAACTATAGTACATATGCACAGAAATGTTTTCCATTTTCTTGAAATAAATCAAATCTTAGATTATTTCTGCTCAATGCAGAGCAAGAGTTGAAAACTGTTTTCATGTGGAAAAACTGTATATATTAGCCTGAAGTGGGAATGGAGAAGAAAAATGTTCTATTCATTTAAATTGTCTCTAAACATAAATCAAATGTGACACTGGTCTCCAAGATATTATGAGCAGCATAGTATCATCCTTGTTTCTCACAGAGAAAAGTTATTGTTTAAAATCCTGCCAAACTCTTCAGGGAATAATGTTTCCTTCATTCTGTTTTTTTGTTTCTTACACTGCAAGGAAGTTACAACAACTTTGTCTTAGAGTCTTGTTTATATACACGTGGATGTGGGCACATGCGCACGTGGGCACACACACGTACACACTTTTCATTCTCTAAATATCAGACTCAAATTTCAGGCTCACTCTTTCGCTCTGTTCTGTCCGTCCCTGAGAACTCCCACTTTTCATACCGTTATCAACCAGAATTACCCAGGGAACTTCTCTAAAATGATATTTTTTAATCTTTACTTGAAATTCAAAATCTCTGGGAGGAGTACACATTTAGATGTGTGTGTGTGTGTGTGTGTGTGTGTGTGTGTGTGTGTGTGTGGCCTTGGGGATTGAACCCAGGGAACATAGAGCTACATCTTCCAGCCCTTTATAATTTTTAGAAATTTAAGACAGGGTCACCTAAATATCTTCTGAAGATACAGATTCTATACCAACAGACTTAAGGTAACAGCTTCTAGTCTTGCAGTTTTCATAAGCTGCCAGTGAGGCTGATTCAGCCATCACTACACCACGCTTGGCCAGCTGATAAGTATTGACTACCTTGGGATCATGGGCTCTGCTTTCAGTTTCTTCTCCATTTCAAATGATATGATTGATAAAAATTAGTCAATTTTATACCAGTGTTTAAAATTATATTCATTTAATCCAATTCCATGTTCCACTCTTCCCCTTGACTTACCTTTATGAAGTGGTCCACCACTTCCTTTACCTAAGATTTCTACCTCTCTGACAGCATGTCCTTAATGAAGATTCTATTACCACTTGAGGAGGCCATTTTAGTTACTGTTCCTGCTGAGAGGGGTTGAGGTAGTAGGAAAACATAGAAATGCTCAGACTTAAAGAAAAAATTTAGATTATCTAGTAGAGTCTTCTATAGTATAACCTGCAAATCAGTGGCATCAAACCATCTGGAGTGCCCATTCCAAAGCCAGGTATTGGTATCCTTCCACACCTCTGAAGCAGGAATACTTAGAGAAGAGGTTTAGGAATGCAAGTTAAACAAGATTTCCAAGCCCAAGCACACAACATTTGAGCAGTGTTGGTCTAGACAGTCTCCTCCTGGCAGCTGGGGAAACTGAGGTCAAGAGAAGGAAGAAGAATAAGAGCAAGGAGAGAAAGAGGAGAAGTAGGGAAAAAGAAAGGAGAGGAGTAGGATGAAGATGAGGGGGAACCAACAATGGCTGACATTTATTCTGTGTATCCTCTCCATGATCACAACAGAAACTCCAAAGCATTTGAAGGACACTGGGAGGGTCTCCGAAGCAAAGTCTCTGTCTCTTTCCAGCCTCTTCTTTACATCTCCCCCAAGGAAAGTCATAGAAAGTAGAACGCCCCGTAGCACTCTACAAATGGGTAGCTCATGGCTCTGGCCTTCTTTCCTGAAAACAAGTCAGAAGTCCTTCATTCCAGGAAAGTCTTGTCCTCAAGGGGAAAGAATGCCAACCCACGAGGACAAGAGGAAGCTGAATAATTGGGCCTAGGGAAGTTCTTCCACTCCTGCTTCATTAGGGGTCAGCCACACCCTTTTTGTTTCATCATGTTTCTGCACAGTTATCCACATCTCTCATCAGTTTAATCTAAGAATGCATACCTTTTGCTAGGTACTGCAGTCTTCATTTCTGAAGACTTTGGTATCACATTAAACTTTGTTAATCAACTTGTTGTGCTTTTTCTCTTACTGACATCTCTTGTTAAAAGTGATGATGTACCTTCATCATGGGAAAGGGAAAGACCTTCCATTTCATCCTGCAGTAGTCTGTGTAGGCCACGGTGCTGACCACTGTATAAGAGTTTAATTTTAGTCCTCCTTACAACTGGGGAGACACAGTCTGAAAAAGCCAGAGTGGTTAAGAAGATTAATGGCAGAACTGGGTCTAGAACTCAGATCTCCTAGCTCTCTTGTTACTGGAAAATAGGTCTCTGGAGAATTCTTTTCAGGTTCTTGGTGTCGTGAACAAAGAGTTACAGAGACATATGGAAAAAGTAGTGAGGATGTATGTTTATTGAAGGTGGAAAAGAAGTATGCTCTGCATTCAGAGTGCCAGCGGGCATGAACAAATTCACAGGGAAGATAAAGGAAAGAGGACTTTTCGATCTGGAATTCCTGGATTGGCTTCCCCCTCATGTGAAGAAGGTACTGGGATGGTTGTCCTGTCCAAAAGTCACTTGGCCTGGCACCAGATTTCAAACTGTTTTTTGGAAGACTCACTTCATTTCATGCCAGATGTAAATGAAGAATTGAAAACGGAGCTCCTCTGATTGGTGCCCTCACAGTGCTCAGGAGCTGCAGTCATCCCGGATACTGTGTTCTGTAGTGTTTGGCTGGTTTTGTCCCATCTCTAATCTCTTACCTCACTCTTTCTATTGATTCACCTTCTAGTTCCCTCTTCTTACCATACATCATTTTACCAAAGTGTTCTTTCATCCCTTTCACATGTGGCCTGCTATTATCCCATTCTTAGAAATACTCAAAAGAGACCTGAAAGCCATCAACTTGGAGAACCACTCCACCTCTCCTCTTGTGCTGTCTGCCTCTTCTTCCCACCTAGCACAGCCAGCCCTTTCTGCAGTTCAGGCTGCTCATCTACAGATGACAGGTAAAGATCATTTTGATTTTCTTCAGTGAAGTTAAAGGATAATGTTCAAAAAAGACAAACATGATTCTCATACAGGTATAAAATGGATATATGTCACATATTTTCTTTAACTCACCAATTAATTGGAAAATGGAAAAAAAAATTGTTACCAGTTTACAGGAGAAATGTGAAAACCAAAAACCATTAACTTGTAACAGTAATGTGGACATGAATTTGCAAAACTCCTTGCAATCACTGTATGACAAGGATTGTTTCCCATCAGACCCAAGTGATTTGTATTCTTATGGGCAACAGTGATTTGCACTGACATAGGCTTTCTGCCAGGCTACTTTCTTTCTCTTCACAGAAGAGGCTGGTTAAAGGCAAAAGGCATACAGCCCTGTAGAGTGATAACCTCAAAAGCTACAACATTCGGTATTTCTTTCGTCTACTTCAAAGTCATATTTTTACTTATACCCTTTCTCTCCCTATCTCTTAGACTGCAAATTAATATCTAAGAACCGTTATTTCTGATCAGCAAATAAAATCACCGAATTGTTAGCTTTGGCCTGATTATTTATGTAGGTATAGCAAATGTTTACCATGTAGGTCACCTGAAATTCACTTTGCCTAAATTTACAGAGAAAAAAAATTCACATTTAAATGTTTTGCTGTTTTGCTCTTTGCTATTCTGAGGCTACAAAAACTTGAGAAATACTGCGCACCAAATTTCACTTGCACTGTGTTAAATTCTCCTCAGAGTCTCCAGAATGTGTCCAGGTTCCTGCCTGTTGAGAAGTGTGTTCCCTGCCCATCTAAGTACCATGTGAATTTTCCCATGAGCACTGACATCTGAATTTTGTATGAGCACTAGTTCCAGAAGTAAAGCCAGATTGGGTTCCTCCAAAGTGTCTAGCCATACCTAATTCAATGAGCATAATTCTCAAATATGACAATCCAGGGAAGATCTTGGTCATGTAATTTTCTTCTAAAAATGACTATGAAAATAACTATCTTGACATGAAAAATAAGAAAACAAAGGTTTAGAATTCAGGAGGACAGTGTTGGAGGAAGGAAAAGTTGTCAGTGAGAATTAGACATTACCAATTGTAAATACTGTGGGTACAAAAATGATCATCATCTGATAAAGGGTGAATTATGGCAAATCCCAGTGGAATACTATCCATCCGCTCAAAGGAATGAAATACCACGTGGCACAACATGCATGCTCCTTGAAAACATGATGTTAAGTGAAAGAAAGCAGACACAAAAGGACATACGTTTCATAATTCCATTTATATAAAAAGTCCAGAACAGACAAATTAATGGGGACAGAAAATGTTCATGATTGCCATGGGATAGGGGTGGGGGAAAAGAGAGGTGCTGTGATGATATTTGCTCAGTGAATATATTAAAGCCATTGAATTACACAATTTAAATGGGTGAATTGTATGATATGTCAATTATGTCTCTATAAAGCTCTTTTAAAATGTGGGCTGCTGATAGCTTAAGAAAAAGGAGAAAGTCTTTCTTACATAATCCATAATAAAAGAACATTAAAACATTAGTCCAAACCAGTCCAACTTTATTCTAAGCAAGAAACCACAATAAAATTTCTCCAACCAATTCCTTCAGTGCTTGGTAATTAGGTTTTTTTTTTTTATTATAATGGATCTTCCATTAGTATTCTCGTGAAACCACTTGCTCTTTGAGTAAGAGTTCTGGAAATTCTAATTCTGTCTACTGGTTTGATTTCAAAGTTTTCTAACTAATGCCATCAGAGGACTATTCCCAAGACCCTGTTTTTAGTGTCAACAATTTGAATTAACTGTTGCAGTCCCTTTTTTACAGCATTGTGAGATGACCTTTCTAATTGAATACAAAAATGTGACCTATAGCTTATAGGAGAAAATCAGAGCAAAACAAAAACTATCAATACAGCAAAGGATTTTGCACTGAAAATTAGCTTTTACTGAAAATTTTCATGTGTGAAAGGTCATAAGAAAAATAATGCAACTGACAAGGAAATTAGGTTGTTTCTGGAGCATGAAAAGCAAAGATAATAAAGTCATTCTAAAGTGTACACAAAATACCTTTGAAAATAATGATATGCCTCTTTCCAGCAGTTAGCAAACATCACACCTGATGTATAAAATTGGATAGACAGGAGTTCCAGTGGCACAGTTGGTTACTATACAGAACTTATATAAAAATGGATGAATGCAGAAATGGGGGAATATAAATTTTTTGAAGGGAAAAATTTTCAGATTTTAAATTTATTTATATATATATATATATAATCCTGATGCATAAGAAGCACAATATGTCAAGACTATTCCAACCTCTTACTAAGAATATACTGAGAACATCAAGTTAGAATTAGCAAGTCTTGAAAATTTTCTTTCTCTCTGTGTTTTTGTAAAACTCCACAGGTAAATCTGATGTACATTTCCTATTGCAGCCCACAGGCCTAGAAGATGCTACACTCAAATTAAAGAGCCAAGGCTGTGGCCTTGTTAACACTGTAAATAAATGAAACTATGACAGATAACATCATAATGCTTTCTGCCTAGTATTAGACAAAGTCCCATCATGTAGATGCATATCACACAGTGAGGGTATTGCTGAATCTCTAGACACTCCTCATAAATCACACGATTCTATAATATTTGTCTTAATGACATTTACCTATACAAATTTAACATATAGAAGGCTGAATATTTCTTCTTATTGACTAGATTTTCCAAGCAACTCATTAATACTACTAATAAAAGAACTTAATTATTTCTGGCATTCTTGTCTCTCCCTTTCTTCTTTCTTCTTGTTTT
Source organism: Petromus typicus (assembly GCA_004026965.1). Classification (NCBI taxonomy): domain Eukaryota; kingdom Metazoa; phylum Chordata; class Mammalia; order Rodentia; family Petromuridae; genus Petromus; species Petromus typicus. Next base: position 85,658 of record PVIR01003447.1, read on the forward strand.
TGTTTTATGGTTTTTGTTGTTGTTATTATTGTTGTTTGAGACAGGACCTTGCTATGCGGTCCAGCCTGGCCTCCACTCTAGACTATAACCATCCACCATCATGCCCAGCAAGATCTCTCTTTTTGTAAAGTAAAATAACAAATCTTTGTGATTTTCCAAGGAGCACTCTAAAACATTCCCCCAAATGGCATTAAGTGTAACGGATATTCTAAAAGATTTCTTTGACTTTTCCTATAGTTAAGATCTGATTTGGGAAGACAAAAACTGAAGAAGCTGTCAGAGGAGACTTGGACACTTGATTAAGATAGACACAAAGGTGTCTAAGAAAAATATTAGATTATATATTGAATCATTTTAAAATGAAAAAGAGGCTAACGCAGTTTGTCAAGAATCTCGACTCTTATTAATGAGGAAGAATCAACCTTTTTTACATAGTCAAAGATATAATAAAGTCAGTGTGAAGCACAGAAAATTAGTTTAGGTAAACACAGAGTTTGTGCTTCTAGGAAGTAAAAACTGACCACTCCTATTGTAGGCAAAGGCAATAAGTGATAAACCAAGAAAATAGGGCCATCAAAATCAGATACATAGGCTAACACTTTTAACACATTTAGTGATTTTTTTCCAGACTCATATATTATAACCAAGGCAAATAAAAATCACTTTCCAAGTTTTGTTCTCTGTTGGTAGCGTTATAGTCTGAAGCAAACTGACACTCTGTAGACAGATTTCAGGGCACCCACAAGTTAGAGTTCTAATATTATGGTGTCAGTAACAGGCAATGTGTTCATCAATACTATCTCTAAATCAACCAATTAGTATGCTTCAATTGTCTCAGTCCTCATTTCTAACCCTCTAAGTATTGATAGATAAATCTACATGCACAAAAGTTCCTTAAGATCCTCAGTTAACCCAAAGTATAACAGGATTCAGACAAACAAACAAAAAAAAAAAGAGAGAGAAGAAGAAGAAAAGTTGAATACTACTGCAGTAAGGCAAAGTACTGTTTTTGAGAAGTAAAGTCACATGCACAATTTTTTTCTGCCATGGTTTTTCCTGGTGTAGACTCAACCATTCACACTAATTATGACTTTTAGCAAAAGGAACTAACTTCCATTTGTGAAGAAGATGGGGTGGGGTATGAGGGTAGATAATAGAGATCTGCTCTTGTACAGGCATTTGGGCAGACAGATGAAACTCCCAATAGAACTTTCTACAGGCGTGTACCTTCTCAGAGTGGCAAAAGTGCACACATTCAATGATATGTCCCCAAAAGAGAGCCTCTCGGTGACATAGAAAAAACAAAAGCAAAATTTTATAAACACTAAATTCTTCTTAGCAGTAATGTGACCTAGATATGCAGTGGTGATTCATTCATTAATTCAACTGACTCAGTTTTAAGCTATCTTAAAATTCTGGAAATGCAATAAAGATAAAAAAAATTCTGGAAATGCTCTTTTAGCTAACATACTACGAAATGTAATTGTTGCTGAAATAAAAAGGTTTTCAAAATAATGACAATTTAATTAGCACAAATTTGTTTTTTATAATCTTAAATATGAAGTAGGAGTAACATTAGCCTATTTAACTTGTATGCATTTACAAAAAAAGTGAGTAAAAATGTATTCAATAATGATAAAGGAAGATATAGCTGTCTTTATTAAATCAAAATTATTTAGTCTCATTTGACAAAATTGTATAAACTTGGATTGTCAACAATTTTTAGTTTTTCTAAGAACTTATTAGCACATTTAAAGTATTAGAAGTTTCCTTATTTTCTGAAATTTGAGAAATATTTGATTTCAATATGTACTTATATCTATAAGCCAATATATATTGAGAGTTCTCGGAGTTCAGAACAGAGCTCTCTTAATTTGAAGGAGCTTATGATCTACTTGAGTAGTAGTATTAGAAGGTGCTTGGTGTGAATTAAAAGTTGATGGGATTTTTAATTGAGGCTCTACTTTTGTCATTGAAATAAGAGAAGGAATCTGATAGTTAATAAGAAAGGATGGAAAACAATATATTAGGCCTAGAGGAGGGACTTTTCAATATTGATTTTGTATTTTTTTTTTTTAGATAAGTTCTTGCTTTGTAGTTCTGGCTGGCTCTGAGCTCACTATGTAGCCCAGGCTGGCCTTAAACTCACAGCAATCCTCCTGCCTCTGCCTCCCGAATGCTGGGATGACAGGCGTGAGCCAGCCCGACCGGCACTGTGCTGCGTGGTACTGATTGCTGATGGGCGTGAGTCTCTACACCTGGCACTGTTGTATGTGGTTACTGGGTATTGAATCTGGGACTTTGCACATGCAAGGAAGGTGCTGGAACCACTGAGCTAAATCTCCAGCCTTCTTTTTCATTTCTTTATTTTCCTTGTATGCACTGTACTATGTTGAGTACAAATCACACTAGCTAGTGGTCTTTTTTTCTCAGCCACAGTGAGAAAGCTTTAATGTTTCACCATTAACAATTATTTGTTGTTTCCTTTCTTTTCCCCCCTCATCTTGTTATTCACCCTTCAAAAACCTTTTGAAGTGTCACTTCACGTGAGTAGATTTCCCTGACTCCTCCTGTCCATTGTATTCACTTCCCATCTATGCATTTCACTACTGCAGTGCTTTGTCACACTGTATTTTAAGTGACAATGTGTCTCTCTTCCTGTAACCAAACAACAAAATGCTTAGCACATAGAAGAAACTCAGTAAATATAAGTTGAATGAGTAATTAAAATGGCATATCATAGTTCTCTCTCTTTCTCCTGACTGTGGCTTTAAAAATAATTGCTACATTCCCATAGCCAGTAGTTTCATGGTGAGAGGGAAATCTATGAAGCAGAATAAATATCATTATAAAATGTATACTGAGCAAGAAAATCTGTAATTTGTAATATGTGGCTTCCCTTTCTCCAGGGGAGTTATAAATCCTCACTGTAGTGATCATGGAGGTGATGAGGTTTGCATTGACCAACAAAATTTTGCCTGGATCTTACTGAAAGAGAAACTGTAAAAGCAGTCATATGATATAGCATGATTTGGTTTTCCCCACCAATGGCCAATGATCGTTTTGCTAGAAATAGTTTCTCCTTCAGCCTGGGTTCCACTATGGGCCACAGTCAGCAATGACATTACGAAGACAGAGTATAAGTGAGAGAGCAGCGATGCAACCCACTGTGACTTAGAGGTTCATTTATAACAATAGCATGACAGAATCTAACCTGAGAAACATACTAACACGTTTGAAATGTAGCT